>PVLA01000102.1:781004-824815 GCA_004027455.1 Hydrochoerus hydrochaeris
GAGTTGGAAGAGGAAGTTTGTAGACTGGACTGAGGCGCCAGTGTAATGCTCTCAAATTAGCAGTGAGTGGCAAATGTAAGGATCAGTAAAAGAGAGACCTGGAAGCCTGAGGTGACCTCAATTAGAGGGGTGGAAATCAGAGCCGTGGACTCCAATTGAGACCACACAGGTCTCAGTGTGACAGTGAAGCCATAGGGACCACCGGCTTAGGAGAAACATTAGAGTTCCTAAATTCAGGTATGGAGATGCTTTCTAGACCTCTGCCTTGTGTTTGTCCCTCATTTCTTTCTCCAGCGCAAGGTCTAGCTATCAGTGCTGGACTGTCAGCTCTGTTCTAGGTGAAGGTCAACGAAGACCCCTCAGTGTCCAAAGAGAGGAGAAAAAAGAGACCCTCTTAAAGGTCGCTTTATAGAGTGATTTTTTTAAAAAAATAAATAAACGCATGTCAAGTGCACCACATTTTCTACCAGTCCCACTTGGAATACACAGGAAAGTAAAATGTCATGTACGCTTTCATCCTGTAGCCCAAGACCATGAGATCGTCACAAATGGATGACAGCAACTCCGGCCTCGTGTGTTTATAAACAAAATCAGCCAAGACTTTAAGTAGTAGATTGGCAGCCACATAATCAACTCAGGTTTAAAAAAAAAAAAGTGTTGCTAGAGTTTCTTAGAAAAAAAAAAAGACTAGAGCATATGGCACTTCATAAGTGCCTGCTGGAAAATCATAAAATCAGCAGCAATATTTCTGGCTGTTGAGATACTGTGAACGACAACTACCTACAAAAGCGAGAGAGGAGCAGAGGCTGCCTGTATAATCCACGTAGTTTAGGGTGTTTCACCACTTGTTTCCCTATGACACGCCAGAGTGACTAGCAAGCGGCAACTCCTCACCACGGCTTCCTACAGCCCTATCTGCACCTTAAGGAATAAGTGCCGTACCCCAGGCCCGTTTCCAATCCAGATGTAGGAACTGATGCTCAAGGAGATGAAGTCTATTACCCAACACCATCAGGGAGCGAATGACTGAGCCAAAACCTGAAGCAAAGGTCGCTGGATTCCAAAGTCTCCGCCTTTGATTTCTCTCCATAAGACTGCAGAGTGCAGAGGTTTTTCAGGGCATAATGTTGACCGAGACATGACTCAAGAAACAGATACTTATGCAGTTTTTTTCATTGTTTTTCCATAACAGCATTGTAAGAAAAGTAAGCAGTCTCTCCTTTTATAAATATAATATCATATCAAATTACCATTGAGGTACATCAGACAAGCCAAATTACCACTGGACTGTAAATGAACAGATCAAGGTAACAAGGAAAATGATTTCGGTGTAATATTCAGATCAGCAGTTCAAATCCAGAAGATCTATACTATAATTGATTGGTTGATTTATCTGTTGTTTACATCTTTTTTACATTTGTGAAAGAATTGAGAAGTATTCTTAAATGGAATTATTATTGAGCAAATTTTAACTCAAAATGTAGTGAAAGTCCATTTTCCTTACTATATCTTTGAGATGTTTATTCCTGCAGTTACTGCAATGGACTGAAACAACAAAAGGTGCAAATCTCTCTAAAACTCTCTGTATCAAGTTTGCTGTTATTTATTATAATGAGACTATATTGATTTCTAAATTAGAAAGAAACTCTTGTTTTTATAACATACAGACAAGATGTCTTTGTCTGTCCAAGGTTGGTCCTAGCTTCTGTCTCCGATTCATTCAAATAATTCTTTAATGTCACATAAAGACAAAGTAGAGTAATACAAGGAGGTAACTCAAAATGAAGAGGCAAAGGATTATAGATGACATCTGAGATCTGTTATGACTCTTTCAATAAATTGTTACTTTAATTGGCAGATCTTAGCAGAAATGAGTTAGCATATTACTAATTTATTGTTGTTGAACATTTTATAAAGACAGAAATTCACAAATCTGTCTGGTATTTCAGAGGAAGAAATCAAACCTGTTTTATTTTAAAAGTTCCATTCTGTATCCATCTATCTACACACACATGTATTCCCACATGCACACAAATTGAGACGACAATATTCACAACTCCAGGTATTGTCTGTATAGCCAACAGAGAGAAGGGGACAGTTTGTGTGGGCCTAGACAGCCAGACAAACAGAATCTAACAGAACCTCAAAGATGAGAAGCAGCTGATAATGGAACGCAGGAGCTAAGCAGAAGGACATTACAGTCAGGGAGTACAGCATAGGGTTGCTACTTCTGGTGGACTGCTGGCAAGAGGCTGCCTGTGAGAATGCCAGAGGAGCCCCAGCAACAAGCAGAGGTCGCTGATGAAAGTCTGGGCTTGCTGCATGAAGTTGCTCCTAAGAACAGTATTGATGAGAGGGCACTTAACATCCATATGATGTGAAAAGTATTGGCAAGAAGGGTTGAAGGCGTGCTGAATCAGTCAGCTTTCCTACTGCTGGAACAAAACACCCTATACCCACAATTTAAAGAGGAGAGTTTTAATTTGGCTCATGGTTTCAGAGGCTTCAGTCCATTGTCAACGGACCTCAGGGCAGAAACGTTATGGCAGGAGGGTGTGGTGAAGCAAAGGGGCTTAGTTGGTGGCATCTGAGAAGTAGAGCTAGAGAAGAGTGGAAGAGAGGAAGGGGTCGGGGACCAGATACAGAACCCAAAGTAACATTTCTATGACCCACTCAGACCCACCCAGAAGGGTGCTTTATTTACCTCCCAGGCAGTTGTCAGGCCAATCAAGTTGAGAGGTAAGCCTAGGGTCACAGTCACCTTAGCTGATGGCAGTGGACATCTTTAAATCATAAGAGTACAAGCAAAATTCCAAAGGGAGACCTGGTGGATGTGAGCTCTGAGCACTGACATAGGCAAACAATTACAGTTGGGTAGAAAGCATACTTACACACACCCCCAAGCAAATCATTCTGCAGCTGGTACATTCCTTTACCTCATTTACTGTAGGAAGAATCACAGCCATCTGACTTACCAGGTAGCCTCACCCAGAAGCTCAAGACAGGCTTCCCTCCACAGGTCTAATCCTAATTTCATCACAGGAAACACAGTTTTCCCCTCTAGGGGTTTAAAGGGCATCTGAGGTCTGGAAGAGGTTTAAAAATCTCTGTCTCCCCTTGAGATTAAATTAATGTTATTTTAGATTTAGAACTTTCTCCTGCACATAACAGATAATTAATCTAATTGAAAGAGAGGTGAATCCCAGATGTTTATGCATTTGTGATCCCAGAGGCATCCCTTGGGGAGCTTTCTCATTTGCAGACAGAGACACAATAGAGGGCTGCCTCCAGGCCAGCAGTGTCAGTTAAATTCAGATGTCAAACTTGGCTCTGTGGTGACGGTCTGGAGGAGTAATGTGGTTAGGCTAGGGCTCATGTGAATTTCTGGATTTTGCCAATTATGATATCACAAAGACTGTTGTACAAAGGCTGGAATCTTAATAAATGGGCACTCTTAATGACTATCCCTCCTTTATTCACCAGTGGCAGAACTAAACCTCTTAGAAACCAGGGGAATTTCCTCTGACACCCACCTAGAGAAATCTCAGTCAAAGAGGTGCTACTGAGCAGGGTTCTCTGAGCCAGGCATTTAGAAGTTAGAGAAAGAGATAAAACAAGTGGCAGCTACTTCCCAAAGGCCCTGCTTCCAAATATAAACCACCTTGAGGACAAGGATTACAACACTGGGTTGTCAGGAAGATGAAAACATTTAAAATATAGAACTACTCTAAGCTGGAATATGTACTACACTCCTTTTCAAGAATTTGTAACAAGGAGCCCAGAAACAAAGGATTTTTTTGTAGGTTATGGTTTGACCATGAGGCTCAAGCCCTAATAAACGAGATTAGTGACCTTGCAGAGAGACCTGAGAGGTAAGTCCTGCAGCTTCCACTGTATGAGGATTTAGATACCCTCACCAACTCCTGAATCTGATTAATGCCTGATCTCAGACTTCTCAGCCTCCAAACAGTGAGAAATATATTTCCGTGGTTTATACACCAGTCAGTCGATAGCATATTGTTAGAGCAGCTTGAAGAGACCAAGTCGGTGTTACACAGGAATTACCCACGGAACTCAAAATCCAGATTGGAAACATGCTGCATACAACCAGCCACACACAGAGGGGTGCCTTTGAGAAACTGTATTTTGTTCAGAGGCTGGAGTTTTCTTCTGTCCTTGGCATTTTGTGTCTCCAGCTGGAGCTGGGGCCTTCCTCAGTCTGAAGGCATCAGTTTAGAAGCTACCTTTTGCCAGCTGAGAGAGCTGACACTGATCTGTATAAATTGGAAAGGGATTTGGTGTGCTATCCCTGGACTGAAGACTGAGTCCCTTCATAGAAAGCTTTAGGAGAAAACAATGGCTGATTATTATATCCATGTACTTCCTGTAGTTTGCCCTTGAGAACTGCATTCTGATAATTGCAACTTCAAATTAAGATGTCCGTAATAACAGTGCACAATTTTTATTTTCATGTTTCACAACCCACTATCTTGGCAGAATCCAATTCTAAGTGTTATTATCTTCACCTTCTGGCTGCTTAGCTGACAAATGCAGTGACAAGCTTTCACTCAGAGAGAGAGAATGCAGAGAAAAGTGCCCTTTGGAATTCCCAATGACAAAATGCAGACTGCAGAAAGTGGAGACATCTTTTCTGGGGACCCATGTGTAATTTGCATCTATATTAATGGAACTTTTAAATGTGTCATGTAAATAAGAAAATGGAACTGTAGAAGATAGTCCCTGTTGACTGGGGCTGGTTTTTAATTTTAGAAAGTTTAATAATGCTTTACTGAATTCTCCTTCATCCCAGGAAGACATTGCCATGCAATATACTTTACGATTAGTTCTAGAAATACAGTTTCTAATTGAGAAGCCGCCTCATGTGGTCTGAACATTCAAGCTCATGTGTATAATTGATAGCAATTAGTAATTTAGAAAGGTGAAGATATGTTACTTCCTGCTTTGGTGACTATTACTTTCAAAAGAAAGTATAATCGTATCAAAGCTTTAAGGAAAACATATCTTCCTTGCCTTTTCAATTACTATTTGTATTACTTGTAGACTTCTCAGAAATCCTTTGGGTATAATTACACTTCTTTCAGAGGATCCTCCCTCTTCCTTTAGGGGTTCCCCTCTTTGCTCTATTAATCTACCCAGAGTGAGAGAAATAACTGTGAAAGAATCTTTTTTCTCTCCTAAGATATGTTGCTTTAATGTAAAAAGAAAAAAAACTATTTGGAGGCACACATATAACACACACACACACACACACACACACACACACACACACACACCAGCACCTCTCAGAATTTCTGAGCTTCTCACAAGAGTGTTTCCTCCTTGTGGAGATGTTGATGTGGTTCCATTTATAAAAATAGCAGCTATTTAAGTGGGAATAGCTTTGCTTCTATCATCTTTGAGCCAAGTGTTTTTCTAAAAGTGTACATTCCTCTTTTTTTGTGGCAGAGAAGATAGATTCAAAACAGATTCAAGGTTCCTCAAATCTTTAAGAGTTTTCTGTGGGTTATTGCATTACGTTCATACCACTACTAAAGTGAGTATAAGTGAATAAAGAACTGTTCTGTGTAATAGTTTTAAACATGTTTGTGTGTGTTTTTGCATAAATACACAACATATTACAACCTGATGTGTTTAAGGGCACAAAATTATTTTGTATGTAGACTTTTGTTCAGTGATTTATATAAGTAGGAGAGGTTACTCATGAATGGTTGTTAAATTGTTTTTTCTACTTGGTGGAAGCAAAAATAGGAGGTTGTATCCCTCCAAATCCTTTTAGAATTATTTATTTATTATAAAAGTTAAAGTTTTAGCTTCTCTGGCATATATTCAAACACTTGTAGATGAATATGACCTCACAATTTAAAGACCCATTCTCTGTATCCCTGGTACCAGAAAAAAAAAAAAGAAGAAAAGAATTCTGTCATCCCTATTTTTCTCTCTTTAAACATTTCTACCCATAATGATGTCCTGCCGTGTCCAGAATGGGGTGGAGTAGAGAGCTGTGGGAAGCAGGGGTTCATGACCAGTGAGACGGCCTTCAGCTCCTTGGGCTTACTGAACACGGAAACCAAGTCAGCCCTTGATCTCCTTGCGGGGTGACTGGGCTTCTCCAGATGGAATCCCTCACCACTTACCTGATTCTCCTGCAGAACCCCTCCAGTGAGAAACTCTAGTCCCTTCTGGTTTCCAAAACTAGAGAAGAAATTTTAGAATATATTCTAACGGTTAAACAGACACTGTGTTTACACCAAGACATAATCTGCCTGGCCAATCTTTCCTCAGTCTCTTCCTCGGGAAAAAACTGTAGGAGTCCATTGTGTTTTGAGTAAAATACTTCTTCAAATATTTGGAGACAACTATAATATTTTACTAATTTTTTCCAGCCTAAATTGTTTCGGATTACTTGTGTTAATGGTAGCACTTACAAATAACTGTAGCAATTGCTTATATATTTATAGTACTCTGGCATTTCCAAAGTGCTTTCATATGCTTTCTTATTTTTCACACACAACAGCAGCTGTAGGTTCTTAATTTTATCCATGAAGAAACCTGCTCAGTGAGGAAATGGCACATGTCTCAATAATTGAATCAACTAGGACAGATGCGAGATGCAGTGTAAAATTGGGGGTACAAGAAAGAAGACAGCAGGAATCGTGCCCCTATTATGAAAGGGATAAGAGTAGAGAGGAAGGGTAGAAACTGGAGAGTGGGTATGATCACACTGTTATCTTCATGGATGAGTAATATCACAGTGAGACCCAGTATTTTGTAAAATTAGTAGGCACTGATAAACTATTTAGTAAAAATAGAATGATACCACACTCACAGACCTCATGTTCTATCAGGGGAGACATGAGTTGAAAAGTATAGCTAAGGGTTGGTCAGCGAGTAGTGGTCACAGCTGGGTCACAGTTAAGACGTAGGCTCACGTCTCCCTTCAAACCAAGCTCAGCAGGCCTATCACCTGCACTTCAGGGCACATTGCACTGCATTACTGAAGCCCACTCAGACTCCTCCTGAGACATCCAGCGGGCTTGTTGCCAACCTTTCTCAAGTTAAACCTTCTCTGTCACGTAACTAAAGCCATGGGGACATCTGTGCCCTGTACTGAGTTTATAGAACTTTACACAGCCTCCACCAAAATTTACTGTGCCACGTTCTTGTCCTCAATCAATTTTCCAAACTGCTTTTGAAGACTTATTTTATGATTGCTAATACATCAGGTCTTCCTCTCAGTTTCATCTGCTAGGTTTGCTGGGTTCAGATGACAGAAATATATCCCAAAGTGTTGGGTGTGAAAGAAAAAGCATACATCTGTCATTAGTCACAAATTAGGTTTCCTATCAGCTTAAGTGACCTGGGGAAGCTGAGTCCTCTCCAGAGCTTCTCAGTCCTCATCTCCAGCACTAAGGAATGGGGCTGGAGAATTACAAGGGATTTCCCTACCTTGATAGACTTTTTGATCTAGTGAGTACCAAGGAGTGATACCAAGTTTTAAAATCCTTTTCCTCTTCACATGGAAAGAAGAAGATGAAGGATGCTCATCAGCACAAAGTACTGGGCACCATCTCCTGGCCCACAGATAGACCATAACAAACAGCAGGGCTGGCCCCCAGGCCATTCACACTGCACAGATAAAAATATACCAGTTGCTGAAAACTTCTTGTAATCTAAAGGAATCATTCCATTACACCATGGATGATCTATTTTGATTTTCATATAAGTTTTACTATTTAGACACCTGCAATTAATAGACAAATTAGATACACCTAAGCCAAATTAGTTATGTAGAAATTGGAATTGGTACCTAGTTTAGCATCTTCGGTGCCTTCTCTACTACTCTTCCAAGCAGGAAATTATCTTTCATACTCTAAATCATCTCCCTCACATGATTCTTCCAAAATTTACCAAATAAGAGGGAATTTTTATTAGCTGTCTTTAATGCTATGGTTTATTTTTATCATTGAACTTGAGCAGTCTGTGGGCTTTTCTTTCTTAGTATCACTTCACTGTCACATAATGTATCTGTTTTACATTAGCACTATTTTGCTTGCAGTATGTGCTATAATTTATTCCTATCATTGCCTTAAACTTACCAATTAGTGGGAATTCAAATTTAATTAGTAGACATTTTCATCCACTTTCTACTAAGGATAAATCGGAAGTAATTACAGAAGTGAAAGCCTTTCTATCCTGAGAAAACAAAGAGAGCACTGTCCCCAAAATGTAATGAATTGTCTCTTTCCACAGCAAGACTTTTATTCTGATGTAGTTGTTTTAAATACAAACTACTTAAAATCTAGATCAAGGTAGAAAAATATTGGAAATATTGTCTTTCTCCATTTAAAGATGACATGATGTTCAAACTCTGGTGACTTAATTAAGAAACAACCATGGGTGGACTTTTAGATTACACCATTTATAAATGCTCCCAGCCTGTTGTGGTGGTGAAAACCCATAATCTTAGCACTCTGGGGACCAAGGCAGAAAGATGTAAGTTCAAACACAGCCTGAATAACATGCAACATAGTAAGCTGCCATCTCAAAAGGGAAATTGAAAAAGGGTTGAGGATGTAGCTCAGTGTGAAGGTCCTGAGTTGAATGCTTGTACTGAAGAAAACAAAACAGAACTCTTCTGTCACTGCTCAGTTGCCAATTTCTTGGTTCTCTGAACATTTTAACAACTGTAGCCAGAATGTCTCTGGTCTAGGAAACATCCCCAATACTTGTTACTATAATAAAGACCTGAGATAATCAACACAGAACGAGAGAAGACTTACTCTGACTCACTCTCCTGGGAGTTTCAGTTCAGAATTAGTTGATTCTGTTTGTTTTGGGCCAGTGTCAAGATGGCACCTCATGGTGGGAACCATATGACAGAATAAAGCCATGTACCTAATGACCCAGAAGCAAAAGGGAGAAAAAGAAAGAGGTTGGGTTCTACTTCCCATCCAAGGGCACACCCACATTGACCTGAAGACCAGACCTGACACTAGATCCCACTTCTTAAAGATTCCACCACCTCTCAATAGTACTGTCGGCTGCTACAAGCCCTATAACACATTCACTTGAGGAACAATAAAGGTATAAACCATAGCACCTTGTAAACACAGTGATTCGTACTGCATAGTGACATCACATTTTCTTTCTTAGAGTAAAAGCCTACTGCATGTGCACCTTATTTGCTGAATTTTATGAACATATATCAAAATTCAGCAACAAATAACATTCATTTAGTAGCATTATGGTTTTTTGTATATATAGGCAAAAGGAAGATGGTACTTATCTTTTTAAACTCTCAATTTTACAAGGAAAATTTTGGTTTTTAAATTTTTTTATTTTAAAGAAAATAGAGCAAAACAAAACAAAGCAGATCATAACAAAACAATGCAAGAAACACAAGATTTCAAAACAAGACAACAGGAAACCAACAGTGGCTACCATAGTGTCTCTTGTTTTCTTCAAAATAGTTGTCCATTTCTTCATACATAATGAATTCAAACAGTCAGAACAGTATAAAACTGATCAAAACAAAAGAATGAAAGCTTTAGAGGCCTTCAAAACCAGACAATAGGAAAATCAACAATGGCTACCATAATGTCTCTTATTCTCTTCAAAATAGCTATCCATACCTTCACACATATTGAAATTAAATAATACAAAACAGACTAAAACCAATAAAAACAAAGGATAAAAACATTACTGGACTTCACAATAAGATGATAGGAAACCAGCAATGACTACCATAATGTCTCATTTTCTTCAAATAGTTGTTCATACCATCATAGGTAATAAAATCAATTCTTATAAATTCTTTAGAAGTTGTTGGTATCTATAAGCCTATACATGTACATCTATCCTTTCTATATTAGAGGGAAAAACAAAACAAAACAAGTTATAAGAAAAACAAGAAACAGAAGAGACAAATAAATAACAATAACAAAGAGCCCAAAACAATGACAATGTAGGTTTTCAAAACATGAGGTAGGAACATAACTAACGTTTTTATTTTGCATAGTTATCAAAAGAATTACTCAGATTACCAGATATGAACATGCAAAATTGATCAAATCCTATGAATGTTAACTCTTTTGTTCCAAGAACTAATAGAAATAGTAGCACAATCATCTTAGCTATCTTAAGTGTGTATATAAAAATTTATATTTTTTTCTTTTCCCTTCTTTCTTTTCTCCTTTTTGCTGAGTTATTTTTTCCCCTTTGAAAAATTTCTTACCCCTTTACAATATTTATTGAGGATTTTGTACCTCATTTACTCTTCCACTTTCTTATATTAGGGAGACAATATGGAATTTACAAATGTGAGTCTGATTTATTTCACTTATGAGTATGGTCACATCCATTTACCTATAAAAACCCCAATACTCTATGCAACAGGATCCCCCCAAAAAGCAGGGGTAGCTATTCTGTTTTGCAGACAATGTGAACTTCAAACCAAGAATGATCAAAAGAGATAAAGAAGGTCACTAAATACTAGTTAGGGGAAAACTTAAGAGGAAGAGATAACAATCTTAAATATATATGCACAAAATAAGGGAGCACCCAGCTATATAAAACAAATATTAATAGAAATGAAAAATCAAATAAGCTATAAAAACCCCAATGTGATCTTTCTTTATAGCTCAGTAGTACCCCATTGTATGAAAATACCACATCTTTTTTATCCATTCCTCAGCTTATGGGCATCTAGGTTGTTTTCAAGATCTTGCTATTACAAATTTTGCTGCTAAACATGGGTGCACATATATCACTATGGTACGATGTTTTCAGTTCTTCTGGGAATATTCCTAGGAGTGGAATAGCTGGGTCAGATGGGACTTCCAATCCCAGCTTTCTGAGGAACCTCCTGACTGACTTCCACAGTGATTGCACCAGTCTGTACTCCCACCAACAGTGTAGAAGACTTCCTTTCCCCCCACAGCCTCTCCAGCATTTGCTATTGGTGGTTTTCATCCTTTGGGGAGTAAGATGGACTCTCAGTGTGGTTTAAATTTTCATTTCTCTAATGACCAATGATGCTGAACATTTTTTTCATGTATTTATTTGCCTTTTGTATTTCTTCAGCTGAGAAGTATGTATTCATTTGAGATGCCTACTTTTGCATTGGGTTTTTGGATTTTGGGAGTCTGATTTTTTTTACTTAATTCTTTATATGTTCTAGGTAGAAATCCTTTGTCTGAGGGACAATTGCCTAAGAATATTTCCAAATTTGTCAGAATTTCTTCTCACTCTATTGGATATTTCTTTTGACATGTAAAAACCGTTTAATAAGATGAGATTCCAGTTATTGGTTCTGGGAAGTATTTCCCAAGCCATTTGGTTTTTGTTCATGAATTCTCTGCCTACTCCTATGTCTTCAAGATTTCTACCTACTTTGTCTTCCAACAGATTTAGTGTTTCTGTTTCAATATTTAGATCTTTGATCCATTTAGACTTTAGTACATGGTACAGACATGGGTCTTGTTTTAGTTTTTGGCATATGGAGAGGCAATTTTTCCAGCACCATTTATTAAAGAAACTATCTTTATTCCAGTGGACATGTTTGGCCCCTTTATCAAAGATAAGGTGGCTGAGTGTGTTTGTAGTTGTAGTTGTATCTTCTAATCTATTCCACTGATCTTTAGGTCTGTTTTTATTCCAGTACCATGTTGACTTTATTACAGTAGCTTTGTAGTATAACTTCAAGTCAGGGATTGTGATACCTCCTGCCTTGGCTTTGCTGCTTAGAATTGCCTTTGCTATTCTAGGTCTCTTCTGGTTCCAGATGAATTCTAGGAGTGATTTTTCTAGATCTGCGAGGTATGTTAATGGTATTCTGGTTGAAATCACATTAAATCAGTATAAAAATTTTGGGAGAATGGCCATTTTCACAATGTTTGTTCTTCCTATCCATGAACAAGGGATGTCTTTCCATTTTCTGAGGTCTTCTTTGATTTCTTTTTTTTCAGGGTATTATGATTTTCCCTGAATAGATCTTTTACTTCTTTTGTTAGATTGATTCCTAAGTATTTCATTTTTGGATGCTATTGTGAAGGGTGTGGCTTCTCTTTTCTCTCAGTGAGTTTGTTGTTTGTGTAGAGGAATGCTATTGATTTTTGAGTGTTGACTTTGTGTCCAGCTACATTACTGAATTTATTTATTGCACCTAGGAGTCTTTTGATGGAGTTTTGGGGATCTCTTATGTAGAGTATTATGTCATCTGCAAATAATGATAATTTCACTTCTTCTTTTCCTATTCTTACTCCTTTTATTTCTCTTTCTTGTCTGATTTCTCTGGCTAATATTTCCAGCATTATATTGAATAGAAGTGGTAATAATGGACAGTTTCAGCTTTCATTATGCTGAAATGATTTTAGAGTAAAAACTTTCAGGTTTGACCACTTAATATGATGCTAGCTGTTGGTTTGTCGAGATGGCTTTTATTAGATTAAGGTAAAGACTATTTATTCTGATTTTCTATAGTGTTATTATCATGAATGTCTGTTGGACTTTATCAAAAACTTTTTCTGCATCTATTGAAATGATCATGTGATTCTTATCTTTGGCTCCACTGATATGGTGTATTATGTTTATTGATTTGCATATGTTGAACCACCCCTGCATTCCTGGGATGAACCCCACTTGGTTGTGGTATATAAGATTGATGATTTGCTGCATTGTTTGCAGTATTTTATTAAGAATTTTTACATCTATGTTGTTTAGGAAGATTGGCCTGTAATTCTCTTTTTTGGTTGAGTCTTTCTCTGATTTTTGTATTAGGGTAGTATTTGCTTCCAGGAATGAGTTAGGGAGAATTGTTTCCCTTTCAATTTCATTAAACAGTTTGAGGAGTGTTGGCATTAATTCTTCCTTGAATTTCTTGTAGAATTCAGCAGTGAATCCATCAGGACCTGGGCTTTTCTTTGTTGGTAAGGTGTTAATTACATTTTCAGTTTCATTAATTGAAATTGAGTTGAATAACATCTTCTTGATCCAGTTTTGGTAATTCATGTTTCTAGGGATCTGTCCATTTCTTCTGTGTTATCAAACCTGTGAGAGTAAAGGTTTTCAAAGTAGATATTGATGATCTTCTGTATTTCCACAGAGTCTGTAGTGATTTCACCCTTTTCATTCCTTATTGTATGAAATTGTTTTTCTTTCCTTTTTAAAATAAGGTTGGCTAGGGTATTATCAATTTTATTTGTTCTTTCTAAGAATAAACTCTTTGATTTATTGATTTTTTGTATTGTTTTCTTAGTCTCTATTGCATTAATTTCTGCTCTGATCTTTATAATTTCCCCTCTTCTTTTGGCTTTTGCCTTGACTTGCTATTTTTTTCTAGATGTTTGACTGTAACATCAGGTTGTTTATTTGTGTTCATTCTGTTTTTCTGATGTGGGAGTTCACTGCAATAAATTTCCCTCTGAGGACTGCTTTCATTGCATCCTGCAGCTTCTGGTAAGTTGTATTTGTATTTTCATTTGCTTGTGGATATTGTTTAATTTCTTCTTTAATTTCCTCTGTGACTCATTGACTGTATTATTTACTTTCCATGTGTTTATGGAGTTTTTGCAGTTTCTTTTGTCACTAATTTCTAGTTTCATGGCACTATGATCAGATAACATGCATGGGATAATTTTGATTCTTTTGCATTTACTTAAGTATGTTCTATGGGTTGGTATATGGTCCATTTTAGACAATGTCCCATGTGCAGCTAAAAACGTATGTTCTGATGTTTTGGGTGGAACATTCTGTACATGTCTACTAAGTCCACTTGTTCACTCATTTGATTCAGTTCTGTTATTTCTTTGCTGGTTTTCTGCCAAATTCATCTTTTTGTGCTGATGAAGTGTTAAGATCTCTCATTTTAATTGTGTTATAGCTTATTTGATTTTTCATTTCTATTAATATTTGTTTTATATAGCTGGGTGCTCCCTTATTTTGTGCATATATATTTAAGATTGTTATCTCTTCCTCTTAAGTTTTCCCCTAACTAGTATTTAGTGACCTTCTTTATCTGTTTTGATCATTCTTGGTTTGAAGTTCACATTGTCTGCAAAACAGAATAGCTACTCTTGCATTTTTTTGATTCCTGTTGCATGAAATATTATTTTCCATCCTTTGTCTTTCAGCCTATGAAATTCCCTGGGGGTTAGATGGTTTTCTTGTACACAGCTTGTGATTGGATGTTGTTTCTTGATCCATTTTGTCAGTCTGTTTCTTTTAATTGGTGAATTGAGGCCATTTACATACTTATAACTGATACATATTGGCTTATTTTTGTCACGTTATCCTTCTGCTGTTGGTTCTTTACCTTTCCCCTCTGTTTAGTTGTTTGTCTTGCTTAGTGGTTTTTTCTGTTGGTGTTTTTAAAGTTATATTTTTATGTCTATCTAGAATATCTTTCAGTATTATGAAGTCATGAAGTTCTTCAGCTCTTCTTTGTCATGGAAGTATCTTATTTCTCCATCCATTTTGAAAGACAATTTTTCATGGTACATCAGTCTGGGTCATTTTCCTTTAGGATTGGAAGTACTTCACTCAGTGTTCTTCTTGATTTCATTGTTTGTGTTGAGAAGTCTGCTGTGATTCTGATAGGCTTTCCTGTATAGGTGATCTGTTTCTTCTAACAGCTTTTACTATTCTGTTCTTATGTTGAATTTCTGGGATGTTGTTCAATATATGTCTGGGTGTAGATTTATTTTGGTTATGGCTAATTGGAGTTCCACATGCTTCACTTATCTGTATGTCAGTTTCCTTTCCCATGTTTGGGAAATTTTAGGCTATTACTTTTTAAAATACTTCTGATATCACTTGTGTTGTCACCTTCTTTTTCATTTAAGCCTATCAGTTTTATATTGTTTTTCATCTTGCAGCTGTTGAATTGTTATTTCCTAATTCCTTGTTATTTTTAAAAGACCTTTCCTTTCTTGTTCACTAACTGCAGTCTTGTCTTTGAGGTCTGAAAGTCTGTCTTCACTTTCCTTGAGGCAGTTTTGCCAGCTTTCTATGGAATTTTTTATTTCTTTGATATCTCTTTGAATTTGTTTCATGCATTCTGTTTCTTTCTTATATTGTTCATTCAAAGTTTCCATCTCTTTGAAGTGTTCCTCAGTTGTTTACTTATGTCTTCTTTAGATGTGTTCAGCATTTTTTATGACGTTTATTGTCTTCCACCTCGGAGATTATTTCTGATCTGAGTTCCTTTACAGCTTCATGGAGTTGTTTCTTTACTTCACTTGCTATCATTTCAGAAGTTCCAGGTATATGGCTCACATTTTCTTCTATGTCGTGTCTCCTAGGCTTGTTTGGGATGGGCTGGAGGCTTAAGATTTCATTTTGTTCTTTTGCTTTGTCATTTTCCTGTATTCCTCTGGAGAAGCTGAATTCAAGGTCTCAGTTACTTCCTGGGTTGAGGATATCTGTATATACAGCAGGGAGTTTCCCCAGTTGAGTGGAGGTCCTTAGTCAGGCCTTACCGGGTCCTCAGTGGCACTCAAAGGCTCCTCACATGTGGGGAGTATGCTGGGCCGGCCTTCAGCACAGCCCACGTGGCACTCTGAAGCTCCCGGCTGCTTGAGGTTGCGGGGTGGGACCCCATCAGGTTCTGAGTGGCATAGCAAGGCTGAATAGCTAGATGGAGTAAGCTGTGCAGGCCTCAGCTCATACCACATGGATCACCAAAGCTCCCCAGCTGCTTGGGGTCACCGTGCAAGGCCCTACATGGTTCTGAGCAAGGTACCAAGGTTGCACAGCTGGATGGAGTTCCCTGTGCAGGCCTCAGGCTCCAGTCAGTGAGCACAGGTGGCTCCCAGGCCACTCAGGGTCACTGGGTGGGGGCCCAACCAGGCCCCAAAAGACCTACCCAAAGGTCCCCTGCTGATTGGAGATGCTGGCTGGGGACCTACCAGGTTCTGAGCAAGGTGTCAAGGTTCTTAAAAGGAAAATTTTGAACTCTCCCTCAGGAGAGTTAAAATTTTTACTTTGTGAACAACTAAAGTGTATTTTGAAAAAATAATGTTAAGACAAATATCTGGAATCTCCAGAATTGCAAAGAATTCAGTGGAAAATCTTCAGTTTTATCTAAAAAAATCAACCCATTGCCTAAATTCATAGATCAGAAAATGTCTACACTTGCTGCATATTGTAGACCAAATAAATGTACAATACTACAACGGTCCTAATGGATAAAGCACACAGACATTTGTCTAAATTCCAAAATTTGTGTAAATGCAATTGTCTCACAACTCCTCAGTCTCAAAAGGTACAATATCTAGCAAAATAACATTGCTTCTATCCCGGTTTTATGTTAGTTATAATGAAAAGAAGTCTTTCTGAGGTCAATATGTGGAAGCCAAAAATGTGTACATCTCACATTAAGTAATTAAAGCCTGGTAACATGTTAGATTAACATTGCATGATGGGTCTTGTTAACCGCAGTGTATTTTGAGAGACTTTCTTCACACCTTTTGGGCACTACTACAGAATATGTTACCCAGTGAAGAAGAGTCTATTGTGTTTCTCTAAAGAAAAGAATGAAGATCATTGCTGGTTTGAACCAAAACATCATTCTGCACTGAAGAGATGATAGGATATTAAAAGGCTTTTAAGGACCTTCTGAAATTCCTTAGATTAATCCAACATATTATATTGCAGTTTGAAAATATTATTGATGAGTTGTTTTAATATAGTTCTCATATAGTTTTACATCTGCTTTATTTTGACTGTTGTGTATTTCTTACTCCTCATGTTTATGTCATTATCTTACCACAAATAATGTTTTTGGAACACTGCAATACATCTGAATACTACTAGTTAGTTTGCCTAGAAAAGTAGTATGTTCTTTTGCTTCAAATCAGCAAATTATCTTAAAATCATCTAGTTATTGTCTAATGCAATTCTTTGTTTAGTACTTGATAGTTTAAACAGCACAATTTAATAATAATTTGTCAATATATGATTAATATTTCTTATTCTGTAGTTATAAGAAAAATAGAGTGTGTGTTTTCTTAATAGTTTATGTATTCTCAACTCTGAGATTGCATAAGACAACACCAGGATTTAAGGCTATACTTTATAAATATTTAATTTACTAGTCATTAGATAAAAGTTAACCTATCATGTATTGTCCAAATATTTGTTTTAATGGATCTCACTTAGAAAAAATAATTACCAGTTCAGCTAAAATGCTTGAGTGCATATTTATCATTTTACTAATATACTTATGATTAAATGAAAATGCAAATCTATAAGAAACACGAGGAAGTTACTAATGTTATTCATTTTGAATGTGTCAAACACACACTAGCCTGAAGCAAATGATACAAAAATTAAAGTTAGATCCAAACTGTTTAGAAGTAGTTCTTCTATCAAGAATTTTTAAAAATGCATTTGAATAAAAACCTCAGTATGATATACTTTTACAAAGACTTTGTATTTTTAGAGAACTTTTAGATTCACAGTAACATTGAGACAAAGGCATAGATTCCTTTATACCCTCTGCCCAAAACATGCATAACCTTTCCCATGATCAATATTCCCAACAAAAGTGGTAGCTTTGCTGCAACTGACGAAGCCTCATTGATGCATTAACATCCACAGTGCACAGTTAATATTAGGGTTCACTCTTATAGGTCTGAAAAAGTGGATAGTGTCACATTCTTGGCACTACAGCATCACACAGAGAGTGTTTCTGCTGTCCTGAAAATCCTCTCTGCTCTGCCTATTTGGCCCCTACTAGTGCCTGGCAAGCACACATCTCTCTCTCTCTCTCTCTTTTTCTTTGTAGTTTTGTCTTTTCCACAATGTCATAATGTTAGAAGCTCCTACAATTCAGCCTCCTACAATGTTGGCTTCTTGTTCACTATGTAACAAACATTTAAGTTCCCTTCATGGTTTGATAGCTCATTTCTGTTTTGTGATAGACCATATTCCATTCTCTGCATGTTCAGCAGTTTATTCATTCATGTTCTGAAAGATGTTGCTATGGCTCCCAAATTCTGAAAACTGTGAGTACAGCTATTCTGAAAATCTGCATGGAGGTTTTATGTCAATATAAACTTTTGACTTATTTGGGTAAACACCAACAAGCATGATTGCTGGATTTTATTGTAAGAGCATCTTTAATTTTGTAAGAAACCATCAAACTTCATTTCAAAATGGAAAAGAGTCCCTGTTGTTTCACATCTTTGTAAGCATTTGATGATATAAATATTCTGGACTTGGGACCATTCTAATCGGTATGAAGTGATATCTCATTGTTTTAATTTGCACTTCGCTGATGACAAATAATGTGAAGCATGTTTTCATATGTTTATTTCTCAACTCTATCTCTGCTTCAGTGAAAACCTTCTAGAATCTTTGACACATTTTTGTTTTACTTTTTAAAACTTTTAAGCATTTTATTATTTTATTTTATTTTAAAATGAAAACAAAAAGAAAACTTCAAAACATGATAACCACAGGGTAACAATAGTTAATATATTGTATATTGTTTTTTTAAATTAGTTATACAGAATGCAAGATATCTGCATTTAATTGTTTTGGCCCATTTTAAAAATCAAGTTATTTGTTTTTGTTTGGGTAGGTTTTAAGCGTTCTTTATAACTTTTAAATACTCATTTTCAGGGACTTCTTTCACAAACATTGCCTTCCCATGTGTGGCTTGTCATTGCATTATCTTCATAATATTTTTCATACAGAAGAATTTTTAAATTTTAACTGAAGTCTGGTTCATTAGATTTTTCTTTCATTAGTTATGTCTTTAGTTTTTCTACCTAAAAAAGTCATAGTCAAACTTGAGGTCTTCTAAATTTTCTTTTGTCATCTTCTATGAGTTTTATAGGTTTACAATTTTGCCTGCAGGATTTTGATGCACTTTGAATTAAATTTTTGTAGTGTAAGGTTTGTGTCCAGATTTCTTTTTTTGCATATGAGTGTCTAGTTATTCTGGTAACATCTGTTGTAAAAAATACAGTTCTCTATTGTATTTTCCTTGTTCCTCTGTGAAAGATCAGTTGACTGTGTTTATATAGACTCATCTGTATATTCTCTATTACATTTTATTGATATGTCTTTGATCTCTAACATTATACAGCATTGACTAATGTAAATTTATGGTGCATCTTGAAGTTGGATGGTGCCATTTCTTCAATTTTATTTTTCTTCTTCAGCAGTGTGCTACCTATTGTAGAACTTTTTTCTCTCCATACAAACTTCTACACCAGTCTTTTAAGAACCAACATCTATCTTGTTGGGATTTTGTTTAAGATTGCACTGAGTCCATAGGTCAATTTGAGAAAAACTGATACAGTGGCAATATTGAGTCTTCCTATCTGTAAATATGGAATAACTCTTCATTTATCATGTTATTCTTGATGTTTTTCATTAGAGCATTATGACTTTCCTCATATATGTTTTGAATATAGTTTTTCTTTAAGGATTAATTCAGTCTTTTGGGGGCATAAAGCTTTGGAAGGATATATGGTTCTACAAATAACAGACTTAAGATACTTATTTTATGTGAAATTAAAGACCTCATGTTGAAGTCAAAATATTTAAATGCTTTTTATTTACATTTTTCTTTTATGTCAATTTTAAATATCACAATGCTGTTCTTTAAATTATGTAAATAATAAAATATAAATATGAATATCAAAGACAAAAATGTAAAAGCTAGTTGCAGGCTGTCAAGAATACATTTTCTGCTCTATATTTGAAAGTACCTCATTTGTATAAATATGGTAATTAAATCAAATCCATGCTTTAAATGCAAAAAAGGAATATACTGTTTTTGTATAATACATATGGTCAAAATGACCTTTTTTTTTCCTTCTGTTGTTCAGTTGTTTATTTTGGAGAGTTTTTCCCAATCAAGTGGCATGATGATTTCTGTTTTATGCTTGTCTTTACTTCAGCAACTCAGGCCAAACAGCTGTCTCTCCATCCTCGGTCCAGCCTGCCTCACAAAAGTGAGACACTGCTCTCTCTCTGATGTGGCCCCATACTATTACCTTTAATATTGTGCAACTTAAATTATATTGCAGTTCACAATCGCATGAGTTTATAAGAGTTTTAGTAAAGTATAAAGCCCTAATTTAGAGCTCATTGTTGGATTTTAATTGTGTTATTAATTCCATGCCTTCAGAAGTCATTGCAGCCCTCTTTGTTTCAGCATAGCAGTTTTAATGAAGCTATGCACTAAACTGGGAGTTTTCAATCTGTGTTATACTTCTGTGACCCTGGAGAGCTAAAAACAAACAAAACAAAACAAAACAAAACAAAACAAAACAGTATGTTCTACAATCACACCAGACCAATTAAATCATGATCTTTGGGGGCCAGAATTCTGCCATCAGTTCTTGAAATAGCTTCCCAGGTGACTTTCAAAGGCACTGAAGGTGGCAAGCCAGAGTTTTATACAATAGCACAGAATGCTTCTTCATGAATATTAATCACAGTGTGTATTAACTCATCATCATATGGATGACTAGAAAAAATATTGAAACCAAAGCATAAGTAAGGCCTGCAAATATTTAGACTATTGAAATAGAGCTATATTTTATTTTTACTGTTACCTCCTATCAATGCAAATTGAGAAGATAAACAGATAAGACTACAGGAGAGTAATAGATTGTATTGATAGCCTTGTTAAGTAGGGGCTGTCATATATAATATATGACAATTATCCTTTTGACTGATAAGACTCCTATATTGGGTGAATGGAAAGTCCAATGAGTCCTTCATAGTCCTTGCATTAATTTCCTAGGGCTGCTATAAACATGCGCTACAAACTTGGTGGTTGGAAATAATAAAAAAATATTTTCTAGCAGTTCAGAAAGTCATAACTCTGAAATTAATGTTGGTTGCTTTCTTCTGAAGTCTCTGGAGAAGAAACAGTTCATTGCTTCTATAGATTCTGGAGGTTGTTTCTGTCATCCTTGACAGTCTTGGGCTTGTAGGTGAATCACTCTGACATCTTCTCCTACCTCCACATGACCAGCTGTGCTTCTGTATATCTTCTCATTTCTAGAAGCACACCAGACATGAGATTTAGATGTATCAGAATCCAGTATAGCTTTACTTCTGTTGTAATGGTTCTAACTACATTTGTCAAGAGTCTGTAATATGACTCATAGTCTGTGGAATTCTAGAGGCAGGAGAGTGACTTTCTGTACATGAATATCCAACATAGTTTCCGGTTCATGCAAAGCACCCAAGAAGCACTGGAAGAAAGAAAGAGAAGAAGGAGAAAAAAGTATGCACAGTCACTCAGCTACACACAATAGCACTGCCTCAGTAAACATCAGCAGGAAAGATATACATTCCTTACACGGGAATCTCTGTAATAGTTTATATTGGTTATCCATATTGAGTACATTGCATGTGAAAGATACTGTGACAACTAATACAATTTTTGCTTACAAAATTGTAAACCAGAATCAATGACTATTGAACCTCATTTTTCAAATTACTGAGCCTCATGATTTTTGGAAGTGTATGCTATAATTTTATTCAAGAAATAAAAAAACTTCTATAAACACATGCAAAACTTTTTGCTTTACATGGTGGTTCATGTGTGTTATCTTCAGATCCACAAGATACAAACCTGAAGAGTGAAGTATTTGCTCGACAGATAATGACTTTATACAGTGCGGAGTGGGAAGTAATAACTCAGGCCAACTGGGAGATTCTGCCTAAATAAGCAGTTCCCCTTAATGGAGGCCATGCTTGTCTTCTAGCACAAGTTGAGAGTTATAATAAATCATCTTTTTGCTGCAAGAAGACTAATCCCAGTGAGCAACATTTTCAGCTATTGGGTCATGCTACTTAGAATTTTCATGGATTTATAATTTGGGCCAAGAGAGAATCTGCATTGAACTGGAACTTACATAGCCTTATCAAGTTATTTTTCTTTTCTCTTTTGTGTTTTTAGCAATCAATTCAATTTTCATTAGGTTCATTTCCGCCAGTCTCCTACAATTGACTATGAGGCAGAAAAGGAACAGAGTTGAGATAATAGAAGGCATACACACACTGAAGCAGAATATCATGCTATTCCCTGTCATTTGTTGGCACTGCTTTCATATAAAGACAAAAATGCATGAACTAAATCAAAATGGGACCATGAAAACTCATTGCTCATAAAATGTCTATGATCTATTGTGTGTATAAAATATCCTTTGATGAAAGCTATGTGGAAATTCTAGAGGAGGGAAACATACTGTCTAGGAATGATTTTCATATCTAACTCAGTAGAATCTCTAACACATAATGGCATATTAAAATGCTAATTCCTATTCGAGGTCAGATTCAATTTTGTTAAGTTGAAAAATGCAAAATTAGTTGCAGAATTAGCTACAGACCTTGAAAAACGCCTGCTTTACTTCAGGACTTTAATCTTGGCTTCTGTTGCTTCACAGCACTGACATGTCATTATTTTCAAACTGGGATAGTTTGGGGTGCCTAGGGGACTTTGAGCAATGTTTTCATGTACTTTTGATTGCCATAGTTTGGAAGGCATGGATGCTAACTCATGGCTAAAGCCCAGGGGTTAAAACCACAATGCACAGGACATCCCCAGGACAAATCATCATCTGGTTCAAAAATGTCAGTTGTGCCAAAGATGAGAAACTGCTTAGAATGTAAGGGGGACCGAATAAGCAGCTCTCATGCTAGTAAATCTCACTCCATAATCATTTGCTTCCTTTTTGCAATACTTATGGTAGGGGGATTATTCTAACCCAGTGGCAAAAATGGAGTTGGGAGATCACCAGTGAGTTTCAGTTTCCCTCACATTCACTCTGCTTCAGGCCTTGACAACAGAGACTTGGCCCCTGAGATTGGCTTGACAAAATGTGCATGTAAATTGGGCTTATATAAAGGAGCTTTTATCTGCCTTACTGCTGGCCCTAGCCCTGGTGGATACCATGGGCTGGAGACTTATGTGGGTCTCTAATTTAGCTACAGGTGAAAAGATAAAGGGTAGAACAGTCTTTACCATTTAAACTTCAGCCCCCTGTTCAATGCCTTTCTTTTCACTGCTCCTTATTCGAATTCCAGCCTCACCCACTAGGTGCACTCAGGCAGGTGCATTTTCTTCCATGCATCTTATACACTTCTGCATACCCTGTATCTACTCTCCTTGTGATGAGAAAAAGAAATGGCAGTTGGTAGTCTGAAGGACGCCTCTGACCTTTTTAGGACGGGAGTGAGGGCTGGAGGCTGGAGTCAGGGTGTGTTTGGTGCAGCACTGAAAGATATTCCCTATGGCTGTGTCAGCCCCTGCCAGAAGAGGACTCGCTGTCTTGCATGAGAATATACCTCAGAGCAAGACGACAAATGCGACAAGGCGGGAGGTGGTGTTGACATGATACAGATTTGGGAAAATGAAATGTGACAATTGCTAATGCCGTGTAGTTCAGGGAAAGCAGGCAGCCTTTGGGCATCTCACAGGTATTTAATGTTGAGCTATAAAAAAGGTGGTAAGCTTAAAATTAAGTTGACTGTGCTGTGGTGTCCTGCACTGGACTAGGGGACCAGTACAAGGTGTCTTCTGGGTCAGCTGCTTCAACTTGGCTATAGTGTTTTACTTCTTCGCCCCTGTTATATAATGGCTCAGGAAAGCAGCTGCCTGACTGCTATTGATTTGTGTGTATCATTTAAGATTGTGTTTCTATTAGTTTTTCAAAAGACAGCTTAAAGCAGATAGGGTTTCAAGGACAACTATATCTATACTTGCTTTGCTTAAATATCATGCCCCCCAACAAAAGCTATTTTTTGCTATAATAAATTTGTGAGCTTATTGCTGGGGCTCTTGGACTCAAACTGAAATTCTGAATTTTCCACTAGGGGGTTAAAAGTGTTCACTGACCAATGTTTCCTGCTGAAGGCACATGTCATTGATTTTTGTTTTTACGGCTTGCTATTTCAACGCACAGCATTGCCATGTGAGTTTCAATTGACTGTTCTGTAACTCAGCCCTCTTTGCGGCAAGCACACTTCCACACAAGCTTTGTCAAGACGTGCTGAACAGGGTTATTAGAAATCAGACACAGTGATCCTGCCGTTTGGGCTTGGGCTACACCAAGTCTTTTCAAGTCCTCTTTCCTGTGGAAAAGACCAATGTGCTACAGCGTGGTGCCATGGGCAGCAGTGTTTGCTGCATAGATCATCAATGCACACTGTGTGAAATATCAAATGGCATCAGCAGAATAAAAAAAAAAGGACTAGAGTCGGCTGCTCTATCCTCAGCTGTAACTCCTTGGAAGTTCTCTCTCTTTGACTCTTCTGCTGGTTTATTTCCCCAGAGACAGGAGCCTCTGATTGTAATTTCAAGCCATTAGGCTATGAACAGAATAATTGCAAAGAAATGTCTGTCCATCTGCCACCAGTGAGGAATGGAAGGGATTTTCATTCCCATGAACTTCACTGAGAAACCTTAATGCACATTTGTCTGCAATCAGCTTTGCTACTAAAAGGAGCCTTGTTCAAGGAAGTTCATGGTCACATTGGTTCCAAGCTTTGATCTTTTCCCTGGTGTCCAAAGACACTCTGAGAACTCCTGTCTTGATAGTGACACACACTACTGCATGGATTGCTATATGTCATTTTTTTTTGAGTTTTCTCATTAGCTAAAAGATCTCTTTGTGTCATTATGTCATTTTCCTTCAGTTTTAGACATTCTGTATAGTTGGGAGCTTCTGTTTTTCCCTGTAAGTTCTACGATTTAAGAGGCACAAAACATATAATGTAAAAATTTACTTTACTATATAATTTAATGGAATCATATAATACTATGTTGTTGTTTTTGTATGAAAAATGTCCCAAATTTAAGGGCTTTAACTTTATAACCTTTATTAATAAGTATAATGGGAGGAGTGTGCCTACTTTGTATTTTGATGTTAAAAAAATGGTATTGTTACATTGGAAATTTATCCAAGGATGAAGCTCTTAATATAGGGTGTCCAGTTCATGTTGATATATATATATATGTGTGTGTATATATATATATATATACACACACACACACACATACTCTGGGTAATTTGTAAGGAACAGATATTTATTTGATGTGGGCATTCTAAAGCCTAGAAGTACAAGAGCAAGGGGCAATATCTGGTTAACCTTCTTGTTGGGTCATGACATGGTAGAAAGTGTCACAGTAGTGTGTATGTGAAAAAGAGAGTAGGTGGCCACGTTGACCTTTTATGTAGGTGCCGTTCCCACAATAAGGACCCCACTCGTGCAGTGATAGCATGATCCACTCATGAGCTCTCCTCTCTCATCTCTGATAGCTTCTTAAAGATCCTACCCCACAACACTGTTACACAGAAGGCAACTTCCATCAGAGGAATTTTCAGGGACCCAGTCAAATCACGGCAAGGGGCTTGGGTGAAGTAATACTATTTTTTTTTTAATCCTTCAAAGCATTAAGTAATTCTGCAAAGTACTGAGAATGCTGACTTCAAATTAAAAAAAATATTTTATTCAACAAATACTCATTGATAGCTACTTATGGTACTGTTGAAAGTTTCAGACATGAAGATTTCATGGTGATATTTCCGAGTCACTGTTTCCCAGTAGAATGAGACAGATCATAAATAAAAAAGTTTAAAAATAATGAGTTAAAGGTACTGCATCACAGCAATACATGTATACCCATGTCTATAGCATAATTTATAATAGCCAAGTCTTGGGACAGGGCATTCGACAGATAAATGGACTGAGAAAATGTGATTGTCACACACAGTGGAGGGCCACTCTGCCAGAAAGAAAGAAAAATTGAGTCATTTGTAAGAAACTGAATACTCCTTGAGACCATAATGTCAGTGAAATAAATCAGACAAACGATCTTAAATATTTCATGATTTTTCTTACATGAGAAATATGAATTATAAATAAAGAGCAAAAGCAAGATTATAGGAAGCAAAGAGACAGCTCTTCCTCAAAGAAGAAAGGGGGCTAAGAGATGGAGGGAGAGAAAAGGGAGGAGATGGAAAGGGGGTGAAAACAAGGGGTTAAGATGTGTTATGTGCGTGTACCGACTCCACACAAAGAGTGTAAATATTATGTACTACGAATATGTGCAAAAAAGGATAAAGATGGTTGGAGGGGAGACGAAGGGAAAGAAAAAGAGATGAAAAAATGAACTAAGATATATTTTGTACATGTACCAATTCCCCCTAAGCAATGTAAGGAAGGTGTATTGGGCCTGGGAAGAGGGGCCTGATTTTAAAGGATGATTTCTTGAGCCTCTCTGTAGTAGACATTTGAGCAGAGACATACAGCACAAACCTTATGGATATGGGGTACCTCTCATTCTAAGAAAAGGAGCAAGAAATGAAAAGACTTCATGGTAGGAAAGATGGATCGATGAATGGATGGATGGATGGATGGATGGATGGATGGATGGATGGACAGATGGCTGGCTGCTTGCCTGCATGGATAGATGGGTGGAAGGATGGATAGATGAGTAAATGATTGAAAGTATGGATGAATTAATTTAAAAATGTGTACAAAGCTTTTGTGCTCAAGAGGCCAGCATGGCTACAGGGAGCTAAGGAAGGAAGACCTGGTTCCAGGTGAGGTCACAGAATTAGTGATAACTAATAGCTTTATATTAATTCTTTATGAAATGGAATACAATCAATTTTTAGCATTTTAAGTAAAAGCAAGCTTATAAAATGATATTTCATGGAATATGTCATTACACCATTGAATGAGTAACATTTAAAGGTGAAATAATGTTCTTGTTTTTCTAAAATAGGCATGTTTGTTCTGTACATATTAGAATAATAGGCATCACAAGAGAGAATAAAGAATACCTAAGAAAATAGTGATCAAGCGATTGACCTCACTAACATGTTAGTGATGCACCTCTTTCTCTTTTCTATTAACTTTGACTTGGGTAGCTCACATGGTAGACAACTCTACCTGACATGATATCAGGACAAAATTTATGACATGATTATCTTATTAATAGTTGGAGCCATATAGTATCATATGACACAAGAATGCTATCTTTTTTTCTTATGTGTCAGTTTCACATCATCTATGGTCTTCTCAGGGAGAGAAACCCTGAACAAAATGTCACATGATAGATGTGGACTAGAGTCATTGGAAAAGAAGTGACATATGCCTGAAGCTTCCTGAGATGCATGTAGATTAAATTATCATTTAGTGTACTAAATATAATTAATTACAAATATATGTTTCATGAGTCAAACACTGTCATCTCCATATCACAGCATGAGTTGGATTAGGAGCAGTTTGGGGTATTATTACAGAAAGATTTGAGAGCCAGTCAGACTCAGATAACCCTACTGTGCCAATCTGTTTCCCAGTAGTTAGTCAGTGCGCATTGAGGAGCTTTCCACATAGCACTGGTTGCAGTCACCTCCTAAAATTAAACTTTGCCGATTTGACAGTCATAAACCACTACTGAGTCATTCCACCTCCTGTCATGAACTCCATTGCTTATTAGATCTGATACTCTCAGTCCCACAGGAACTTGTGAGGAATGAATTTGGATCCAAGGGAACAAATTCATATTTAGCTCCTTTGAACATCACCTTGTTATTTGGAATCTATTATTCTACCTTAGAATCTTCAGATTTAGGTCCAGTCCCTCAAGTGTATGCACCAAAACAGCCTCATGGTTCCTTCAATTTGTAAAATGTCTCACACTCACTACAAAAAATGTTGGAGAAGATTGGTCTAAAGATGAAAAGTTACAGTAGATCACACCTATTCAGGTTGACACAGACTCACAAATTGTTTGAGTATGATCAGGCAAGGGTTCGTTGACTTCTAGCTGACACACTCTAGAGTCAGATGTGTCACACACTGGACCTACCTCATGAATCTTATCCACAATCTGCCAGTGTCTTAAAAGAAATTATCAGTCTAAAGTGATCTCCTCTAGTGGATTATAGATTTTAAGGATATTGATTCTCCCGTAGACAACAAGACATTCTCTTTATAGTTAATTCTGGAATCTTACAGTGTGCAGAATTGAAATAACTGATGTGTAGTTAGAGGATGCAGTTCTGTTTTTGAAGTTTTGCAATACAGAGCTATTTCAGTTTTCTAAAATCATATTTGGTTTCCATGAATACACAAAAGCCAATAATAGTGTCAAAGTTGTTCTTACAAGATAGAAGACTGTTAACTATTAGGCAAGCACCTTTATTTGGTAGACATTTTCCTTAGGAAGATTTTTTAAAGAGTTCAGTAGTATAGAAACTACATTACTATGATATTATGGATAATATCATAGTAATGCAACATGAAACTAAACATAATATTGTCACTTGCAATTAGAATTTTTAAGAGATTGTAAATTTTAGTCAAACAAAATTGTTCTCACCAAACAGAGGGAAGAAAGGTTTTGAGCTCACACTGATTTTTAGTGTCTTTCTTTCTTGATAGATGCAATATATTTTTACTTTCCTGGACAATAGCCATAACTTTTCTAAATGAAATTTTTGAAGGTGAGTTTATAATTCTATCCCCACTTTTATATTAATGGACAATGAAAAAAAATCACTGGAAGACTTAGAACCTAGAAAAAACATATATTTGGTTATTGAGCTATTTTATGTAATTCTTGCCTTAGCATCAAAGGCAATAATTTTTCTTGGAACCTAGCAATGAAATAGAATTTGGAAGTGCTATTCTTAGCCTATATATTCCTTTTGTAAACCAAGAATTTCTAATTCAGATTCCAAGGTAAAATATACATTAGCAAACACGGCACCACTTGGAAAATGTCAGTTTTAGGGCAACACAAATATAAGCATCTGGATGGGGAAATGCAGAGAACGGTTCATTACAGCTGGGATACAAGACGGAAATTCATGGAGTAGGGGGCATAAGCCTGAAACTTAAATGACTCTGCTTGAAGATAAAAAGAATGAGGAGGAAAACATGGTAAAGAGGAAGCACCTTGCTCTGTGGCTGGAGTATGAGGTACATCAAAGAATTTTTAAAAATAACAGTCCCAAGCAGTTAACATGCAATAGGTGCCCAGTAAGTGCTTGTTGGCGTTTAGGTGAATAACTGAATAGTGAGGTGGTTCCTTAAGGCAACCCTAGCATATCACTGCCAAAGATATTTAAACTGTGGGGAACCCTGGGGCCTTGGATCAAGGGAACAGTGTGAACTGTGCTTTGAGCACCTGAAAGACTAGCAAGCCCCATTGAAACTGCACTTTATGCTGACTTTTCATCAATTTTGTTACCACTTCAAGTCTCCCCGTGACAGTCTTTGTGACACTGGAAATTACCATGTGAAAAGGCAGCATTGACAATAGGTATCCCTAAGGTGAATATTAAGTCACCAAGTAAGTGGAGGTCTTAGACAAAAGGCTAGCGGAGAAGCAGTGAGCATACAGTAAGCCTCAAATAGATGTATTTATTTCCCAGACTCCAGGAACCAAAGGATTTCCAAAGAATTTAATAGGAATAGTCTTGTCTTTCCTTCTCAGGTACTGGTTCATATTTTACTCAGGTTTGTTTCTGTCAAAAATAGTTCCCTGGAAAGACTCTTTGTTATCCTACATTGTAAAAAAAAAAAAAAAAAAAAAACAATACTACTAATTTTCTCTTTCATTGCCAGTATTGTATTCTGCATGAAAAAAAATGGAGACAGATTTATTATAGGCTTAGGAGCTGGTATTAGATGAAGAGACAGGAGATTCCTCTGTCAACTGGGAAATCCTTTTTCCTCTTAGCAGTTTATTAGGTTATTTAGCTGCCACTAAGTTGAGCTTATAAAAAGAGATGGAGGCAGCCTCTGAAACTTCCAGACTGATCCTTTCATTTATCTAAATTCCATTTCTAGCTCTGCAGAAATGGGCTGGATAATAAATCCAATCGGCTTCCCCCATAGCTACTGCTCCCACCCAAGGGTGATTATCAGGCCAACCAGGATAGGATCAGGGGGCTGAGAAGGCCTCAGAGATCCATGCTGCCTCTCTCTTAATTTTACAGCTGTGCAAACTGAAACCACAAATATTAAACTATTTTCCCAAGAGTAACACTAGTAGAAATTACCTCTATAAGCTAAAATAAGTAAATATATATTAAAATGTAAGTTTATAAGAGACAAAGTAATTATTCAGTGGATGTTGTAAACTGAATCTCCAACCTAAGGACTGGAAGTCAAGAATTAGAGGGCTAAGTTGCTATGGTAATGAGTATTCAGAACAGCTACAAGAATGCTGAGTTAGGAAACTATCCCAGAGACAGAAAAGCCCGTCCCCCCTGGAAACATGCTGTGTGTGAGGGACCAGGGGCTCTATTGCTGACTTCCCGCAGCCCCTCGTGCCTGGTGATCTTGTGCCATCCCAGTATCTCCTGTATTCACACTGCAATTGCTGCTTCACTCTACTCCCAGATATCCTGAGTATATGCTTCACACTCTGAGAATTCAGACTCCAAGGTGGAAGGAAGTGTCTTGTTGACCACAGCAGATCATCCGTATTTCCCTAGCTGCCGGGGTCGGGCAGAATGAGACAGGGAGGTTGAGGGTAAAGTCCTGCCTTTCTCCTGGCTTGAGATTCTCCCCAACTCAGAAACGGGTTCAGACAATAAGATGCTAATGTTGCACTCATATCTCTTGGTTTTCTCTGTCATGTTCTGAACCAACTAGATAGAAGTTGGCTGCCTAATAGAAAAGAAGTATTTTGCAGTATTTCCCTGCTACTACTTTTCTCTAGCCTAAAGCAACCAAACATTTTGAATCTTTACGTCACAGTATCTCAAAGCAGGTTGCAATGTCACCTGCTTCAGTGTTATCAAGGGTGAATATGAAAGAGGACAACACTTCATGCCCAATGCAGAACTGTTGAATCAACATCCATGGGCCCTTGACAATGATGCATGTGAGCTTTGAGAACCACCAATTGCAGGGCCACCGCAAATGTGCTATAGAGCACTGTGTCCTCGAACCAACTCTTCTGACTTATTGTCAACCACATGAAGAATGAGAAAATTAGATCCAGAAAAGTAGAAGAGTGTTAGCTTTAAATTTCTAAGTGCAAATCCTCTGCAGCTATTCAGTTATTGTGTCTTATGGTCGCTATGTCTTTATCATACTTATTTATCACACATCTATACCGTTACTCCGCTCTGCTCCACAAAGACAGAAAAGTATTCTTCTACTATGGGCTCATCCTATCTATGCTGAAAGAATTTTCACTGGGGTAGTCCTATATATGCATTTTAACTTGATGGGATCATTTTCAAAGTACGGTTTCCCCAGGCAAGTTGTATCAGCATAGCCTGGGAACTGGTTGGAAACGCAAGCCTTCACCTGCTCCACCCCCAGATTTACACTTGAGCTAGCTTTTTAGGTAATTCTGACAGTGCGAAAGTTTAAGAACAGCTGCTCTAAGTTTCTATTACCTTCCTTGTCTGTGTGATAAAAGTAATAATCGCTTTACACCTCACAGTTATCCTTCCTATTCTTTTCTATTGTTAACACAAAACTAAGATATTGTGCAAAAAAGTTATTTCCCTAAGGGAACTATTCAATAAATATTAAACTGTATTGTGGAACCTACATTTAATTTTAAAGGCTGCTCTAATTCTCTAATTTCAAGTGACCCTGTAGGTTGTAGGTGACTTATCATACAAGCAGTCACGTTAAAGGTTCCATATGAAGGTTCTAGAGGGATCCAGATGTTGTAAAATCATGATTCTCCACAAACAAAAAGTCAATTTCTTTTTACTTCTCTATTTTTCAACACGGGAGTCAGCTATCTCCTTTTTTATTGTTTATTAAAGTCATTTTAAGATGTATTCATAGGTGACTTTAACTTGACAATGAGCTTAGTAAGTCTTGAGGTTCTTAATCTGTTTTATAGGATCAAGTTCAATAACTTATACCTCTTCATCTATGCTGTCTGGATCAAAATCCTTTAATGCTGAACTGACATTTGGTTTCCAAAATCAATCTCTTTACAACTCAAAGTCATGGCAAGTGACATTTCTTCTCTAAGAGAGCAGGGATTGAGATTGAAATATGCACCAATCCCACTAGAGGGTGACCTTTATCTAAATCAGGGTGCAGATAAACTAAGGGCGTTCTCCACAGCCATCTCAACACTGGGTTGTACCCATGACAAGGGAAAGCTGTGGAGTGATTTCCACCTGAACAACTTCCTGTTTGAAAATCACCTACTCAAACTAGGGGGACATTGAAGGACAAGCGAGGACATAGTCTCAGTTTGTATTTTGGAATAGAATTCTTCATTAGTGAAATGTTTCAATTTTAAAAACCCTTATTTGTCTCAACTACAATTTTTAAATATATCACTATATCACACCCCTCCCCATGAAACTAAGAACAACTGAAAACAGAAAATTCCACTCTTGAGCTGTAAAAACAAGCAAAGAAACAAAAGCCTATTGGGCTTTCTTAAGTTCTGTTTGGTGATTTTAAAATAAGACAAACACATTCTCTAAATACTAACGGCAAGAATTGAAGCAAGAGGTTCGGATTGTGATCTGAGAGCTCAGTTTAGATCAAATCTCAACAAATTAATCTTGAAAGTCGGATTTCACTTCTCTCTCATAACTTAGACTTAAGAACTAATTGGTGAATATCATCATAATAATAATGCTACTAAAGTCTCTCAGTCATCAGAATTCAGTGTTATTGTGAAAGCTAGCTCTGTAAATACCTCTTTGTAGCATTTAAAATTAAGTTAACCTTCAAACTATAAAGAATATTTGCATATTCTAGGCACTTTATATATTAAATTGATTTAAGTGATTTATAAAATTTTTAACAGAAAGGACAATTTTAGTTTTGTCAAATGACAATTATATGAAGCATATATATTTTGCACTGATATTTGCTTTTTTTTTCAGAGACCATTTTAGAGAGTATTTCTAGAACACAGAATCACTTTACCATCAACAAAAACCCAATTAACCTCATGTAAGACAAGTGGGGTTCTCAGGTACAGATTATTTTCATTTTTATCTACTTCTATGTAGAAGAAAAATACCATATTATAAAATGCATACTTATTAAAGCATATAAAGATTTTGCACAATGTGAATTTTGTCAAAATTAGTTTTCAATTTGCATTGAAGCTCATGAGGACAGACTGCCTTGGGAACAGGGAAGTCTCTCTTGGAGAGAAGAGTGGTTTGTCATTACTGTGTTCTCACAGGAGCAGATCAAGCCTGAATTGAACATGTTCTTCCCCCTAAAAATAATCCTCCTCTTCTTTCACATTAAAATACTCTGTGCATGGCTCAGAATTACTACTCTAATAACATTTACAATTCTGTGTAGTTTATGCATTATTTAACTAAAAGCATTTACTTCTGTGTTTGAAGATTAGGTCTTTTTCTATTAATTATATACAACTTATATTTTAAAACTATAGCAGACACTCTTGAATGTTATTTGTGAGTTAGGTATAAGCTTGCACTATATTATCCCACTTTAACGATGATAGGGACCTAAACTCTGCATTCCAAATTAAAATGAGAGGATTATGGGATTTAATTACTTCCTAAAAAAAGCCACCCCATAGTTTTCCTACGTTTTCTAAGAATATGAATAATATGTCTAATTTTCAAAGGTATGGCAGTTCCAAAGCAACTTTCTGGTAGTGTCTGCATTTCTCCATCCAGAGTCTCATCAAATTGCCCCAGCTTCACAGAATTCCTTAAAAGTTAGGCTCCTTTATTTATTACTAGCCAACTGTTTTGAGTCTTCCATTTTTAAGACAGAGTTTCAGAGGCAGTTAACAGGAGTACACCAGGGTGAAGAAGGTGGAGAGTGTTGTAAGAGTTAACAAGTATCATTTTATCATTGTCTTATTCATCTTTATGAAAAATGTAAATAACCTTAGCTCTTTGGCATATTACTAGAGTGCTTTCTCTGCTTGCTTTTAAAGCAAACTCAAAAATAATTTCAGCCTAACCAATTATTTTCCTAGACATCATTATAATTTCTATATTTTAAGTAGTAGTGTTTGCATAGTATTTATTTGCATAGGTTTCTGTGTACCTATGTGTTTATTTTTTCCTGTTCTCTTCCAACAGTACTCATATAGGGTATGAGGATTTTATTTGGGCAGGAAGTTACCATTTTCTTTAACTTCTTTTTCTTTTGGGAGATATAGCGTACCTTGCATTTAATTCCAGTTTATGGGCAAATAAGAATTGAATAGTTATGGGTCTTGAAATTTATGATTATAATATGTTAGATTTTTCCATTTTTTTCTGAGTGAAAATCACTGCCATTCTCATACTGCTGTTAAAGAGACTATTTACTTGCTCATTGCTGTAGTGCTGCAGATTGAACACAGGGCTTCATGCAAGCACTCTATCACTCAGCTGCATCCTATTGTTTTGGTCATTAGTATAAAAGTCATAGTATTATTATGTGGCTTATAGTAGTATAAATATGGAAGAAGGGAGGGCATCAGGGAAAATGAATATTATGATTTAGATCTACAGTGTCCCCCAAGTCTCACATGTTCAGAGGTAGGGCCTTTGGAAGTGACTGGATGACAAGATACCATACTTATGGATGGATTAATCCAAGGATTGAATCCAAGTTGGATGTGCAGTTGGGAGTTGGTCAAAAGAGACAGGTCACTGGGCTGTGAGAACTGGAAGCGTATGTCTTCTTCACTGGCTCCTCCCTTCTAGCTCTGATTTCTGGTTGCCATGCAGTGAACATCTTTCCTAAGCCATCTGCCTGAAGCACTGACCCTCAAGCATCTATAACAGCCCCTGCAAACCTTAGAAGCTTAGGGAACTCTCAGTCTCTGAGACATTTCTTCTCTGGAAAACTGATAAGTAGCCTAAGAGACCCTTAGCCTAGCAGTGTACCAGAATGGGAATGACATTTATCTTCAAATGTAGACTTTTTTAAGACTACACATAATCTTGCTAGCCCAAAAGACAGAAGAAGAGTATTATTTCAGTGTTATGGTTTGTATCTAGATGCTCCCCAAAGCCTCATGTGGTCATAGAAGTGGCTTTTCAAAGTGTCTGAGTCTAGAGTGTGTGGCCCCGAAATTGATTCACAGCACAATGCTGGGATCAAGGGCACGAGGATGAAGGGTATTAGTGTTCCCTGCCCTAAGTATACCACTGAAGATATAAGGGATGGACAGAGCTATGCTCATATCTTGCTCGTTTTGCTATCACTGTGAACTCTTTCCTCTTCAATGCCTCTCTGCCATGCACCACCCTGCCTTGCAGCCAACCAATTATGAACTAAAACCTCTACAAACTGTGAGATAAATAAACCTTTTTTTCTTTAACTTTAGATGTTGGGCATTTTGTCTCAGCAATGAGAAAAGTAACTAAGACACACAGGAACACTAGCACATATGGTCACCACATATGCTACCCTCTTATCTTCAAACACAGGCTCCCTGCTATGCTCCCTGCGTAGAACTTGGAAGGCTGTTCATTAAGCTTTTACTATGTTCTAAGCCAGTTACCCCCTCTACACATTTGGGAAACATAGAATATAATGTGAAGGTGCCATCTCTTAGGATGATTCCATGCCAGTAGAAAATAAACAAAAACCATAACCAAGCATGGTGGCTCGCACTTGTAATTCCAGCACTCTAGAAGACGGTGGCAGAAGGTTAACAAGTCTGAATTCAGTCTGGGCATCTTAGCAACTCAGAAGACTCTGTTACAAAATGAAAGATTAAAACAAGAGCTGGAGATGTAGCTCAGTATGAAGGTACTAAATTCAACCTCCAGTACCTACCACTAACACAATTATTACTATTGGTACTACTACTACTACTAGTAGTGATACTATTGTTATATTTTATCTGTGAATAGTATAAGTAGACTAGGGTGAAAATTTAGGATATGACAGGGAAATGGTAAGGGATTACAATATTAAATAAGCAGAGAACCAGATCATGTGGTGCCCTGTGGCTATTCCAAATATTTTGACCTTCAATATAAATATGGTGGAAACCTTCATAGTTTTCCCTGTGTCAGCACAAGCACATCATGAAATAACTGCCCATCATTATGGTGTCCAAGGTGAATGTGGTAGAAGGAACTGCACTGATGTTTTTGTTTTGGGGTTTTTTTATAACATATATTTGATTTGGCTCAAACACACTATTTGTTTGAAATATTTTCAATATTCAAAGGTTTTTCTGGTACAAAATGACATTAGATATCTCTATGTTCTGTGTCCCATCTTGTCAACTGACTTTTGCATCTCTTAAATTGTATCCTAAAGTAGGGCTCACCTTCTCCTTTGCAGAGATTGATGAGACAGGGGCTAAAAATAAAATCAAATAATAAAATCATTCCAATATATGAAGTAGATTTGACTTTGAAATATCTATTTATCACCTGAAAATCATCAAGGCATGTATCTGTTAGTTGTGTGTGCTTACACTGATAGTGACACTAGTGTGTCTGTCTTGATTACTTCCTTAATAATTGTGTGTAAGGACTGAAAAGGGGATAGTCAAGCTTTCTTTCAATACCAGAAAGTTTTGAGTGTATGTAGACACATACATACACCCCAAACTCAAATGACTGACTGCCTACATTCTCCTGGTATAGGAAGTACCAGGAGGGGGATCAATAACTATGATTTACTATCTGCTTTCATACAGTCTTAAAACTAAGACAAATTTTTAAATTTGAAATGGCTAGAAAAATCAAAAGAAGAAGAATATTTTGTGGCACATCAAAATTTATAAAATGCAAATGTCATTGTTGATGAATAAAATTATATTGGAGCATAGCCATATCCACTCATTTAAGTTTCATCTGAGACAACTTCCAGGTCAGGACAGAGCTGAGCTGTCTCACAACGATACATGGTCCTCAAAACCCAAACTATTTTCCTAGCCCCTTAGCATAAAAAGGTTGAACAATTCCTAACCTGGATGATCCAAGTGACCTTGCTTCATTTTTGTATGTGCATTGTCTCTAATCTCTTAGGCTATTAATATTTACTATCCTGATGATTTCTGTGTATTACATAATAGCATTATATTGCACTGACTACTGGGAAATCCATTAAATAACAATGCGATTTAATGATTAAACTAGATTGTTCATTTGAAATAGTATGTCAAGGGATTGTTTAAAAAGGGAAACAGGATTTCAATTGCTGACTGAATACCATCATATCAACTTCTCATTTATATAACATTTTCTGTACGTTACCACCAGGATGCACCTAGTTAAGAGATTTCATAACTAATTAGTACAAGGGCCATAACCATGAAAATATGTTTTGCTTCTGATAGGGATCAACACTCATAACCAGTTTTGTGAAAACATGAAAAGTTCTGACTTAATTACATAATAGAATTCTTTAATTATTATCCATGACTATGAAATAGAATCTCTATTTAAGTCCTTGGTTAATCTCATTGGAGTTTTATACATTTCATTTTATACAGATTTTGTACACAGCTTGTTAGATTTTTACATAGTAGTTACATAGGACCAACACCTATGTAGTATTTTCAGAGTTTCTTAAAATTTTTGACTTTATTAGTATATATTTACAATATATAATGATTACAGTCACTGTAGGGATTGGTGCAGGTTCATAATATATTTCAATTCCTTCCCCCCTTTTTATCCCTCTTTTATAGAAAAAGCAATAAATATTGCAGTTCTTCCTGTTTATATATTTTATGTGAATAATATTAAGAATAAGAGCCAAGAAGAGTGATCTCTGTGATCGAACTGCAGAATCTTAAAAAGAATCCTAAGCCTTTAAACCACTCATAAGAAATCTTTAAATTAAATTTTCAACAACAATACAAAATTGCAAGACACAATACTGAAGGGAGCAAAAGCAATATTTAGACACAGAGTGGCTTAAGTTTTTTAATTGAGTTGAAGATAAAATGTAATTAAGATTTCCTTTATCACAGTTCAGATTTCATACCAAATCTTATACCATATGTGTACACATGTATACATGTATTGTTACATATGTAAATTCTCAGTTATATATTATGCATGTAATTGTGTATTTGTATATATACCTAAATATTATATCATGTTTATTTTTATATACACACATATATAATATATACTATGTTTAATTGCACATATATGTATATGTTCATGCTTATACATATACAATTATATGCTAGAATGTAAAATTATGTATGTGTGTCTATATATTTGCATATGCATAGTATTGGATATGGTATTATTTCCATTTACATAATATGTTTTCAGTAGGGTCAGACAAAAATTAATCATGTTATTAAATATATATATGATTCCTATGTTTAAATTCTAAAAATTAACAATGCTTGAAGATTAAATTCTCCTCTCATAATCACCAGCCCACTCCCCTTAGCCAGCAAGGTGTGGCTACGTGCCCCTGGTGCTGATCATGAAGTAAGTGATAATTCCATCAGGGAGCTTCTGAAAATATACATCCTCCCTCAGAAAAAGAGAGGCAGCTCTCTGCCTTTGACCTCTTCTCTGTCCAACTAGAGACACTGTTGTAGGAAAACATGATGGTGTGAGCAATAAAAACTGATGTTCAAAAGGACCAGCATGTTGGAAATGGCGGAGAGAAAGAGAATGAAACAGGCCCTATGAGGTCAGAGGCACTGACACAACAGAGGTACCACTAGTCACAAGAGACTTCATGAGGAACAAATTCAATTTCTGCTTGGTTAAGCAATTACAATTTAGACAGTCCTTCTTCATAACTGTAAGCGTTCTGACAAGTACATTGTGCACAATCGCATATTCATAATTCTATACATATGTTCATAAATATATGTGTATACATGTGGATATTTGCACATACACAATATAGAAACTAACTTCACTGAGTGCTTTTATTCATACCAGTGATTGTATTCTTGTCATTACTCAGAGCATTAAGGCGTACTTGACATTTTACGTATTTTATGCAACCGATTCAGATTTGTACTGAATATTTTAAGCATTTGCTGACATCAAATTTTATTTCATTTTTACTTCTCTACTCACAACTGCACAAGACCACTGAGAGGATAAATATCATATCAATCTGTTTTAAATATTATTTCTAGTTAAGTAAATAAAAATGCTTCGGATTTCAGTTTTCCTCTATAACAGTTGATAGTTCTTTAATTACAGATTTCATTAGAAATATGCCACTACAGATTTACTGATAGGAGTAAAAGTAGATCAAGTGGATAATTGGAAGAGAAATAGAATACATAGTGAGCAATAGGGTTCAATCTGTTTCATAATGGGATTAATTTAATGAGTCAGTATGAATATTGTTATCTTTCCACATCAAACTGGACAGAACATTTCCAGATTCCAATTCCCCGTTCTCAGATACTTTCAGAGAAACGTGGCCATAGATAAGAGTTGTTCTGCATATTTATTTTTTTCCCATAGAGATTTCCATATTTCAATGATTTACTTTTAAGTGAGGGAATTCCACAGTATTATGCTTGGCGAGGCCCTGGGCCTGGGTCGGCACATTTTTCCGTGGCAGGGTGGTTAGTGGTGTAAGTCTGTGATTCCATCCTCACCATTGCTACTGCTCCAGAGTGGCCGTGGTGAAAGCCGTCCCCGGCAGCTGGTATCCAAGAGGCAAGGCTGTGTTCCAGCACTGCATTACAAAGAGCTGCCAGGTTGCACTTGACCTGAGGGCTGTAGTTAGTTCGTTTCTGATGCAAAGTTCCACTTTTGATTCACCAATCTTCTTCTTCTTTTTTTTTTTAATCGGTACCAGGGATCAAACTCACCACCCTGTGCTTGCAAGGCAGGCACTGATACTGCTGAGCTAAATCCCCAGCCCCTGCTTCACAAATCTTGACTGTAAACTACTGTTCTTGTGAATTGTTAGTATACATGAGATGCGATAAAAAAGTGTTTAAGTTTTTTCACTGTAAAAGAGGCACTGGCGTTCTCCCTTCAAGCACCCTTGTCTCAACATGCTTACCGCTTTCTGAGGCAGCTGTGGAATCTCTTTCATGAGGGTCTTTGTCATGCTGCTGGGGCTTCCTTAGAGTCCCTAAATTGCTTCAAAATACTTTTATGGTCATTTTGCTTTAGGGAAGAGTCAGAGGCCTCATGGTGTCAGATCATGTGCATAAGGTGAATCACAACACACGTGATCATTTTGAGACTGCCTGGGTGGCACTGGGGAGCAGCATTCACTGTGTTTTTGATCACACCTCATAAAGACATGGGGAAAGAGGATTCCAAGAGCTGCTTCAGAACGAGGCAAGGACAGTGGGTTAAGTGTGCTCACCGTGAGGGGGAGGGTCCTGAGGGGGACTGTGACCAGCTGTGTGCCTGTCACTATAATACTTTGTACTTTAAGTCTGAGCATACATATTTTTACTATTTTATTTTATTTTAACCCAGGTGCAGTGCATAATGGTTACCCTCGTTTGGGGGAGTTGGTACATGGACATAACACATTACAGTTCTTCTGGGCTTCGCCTCCCCCTCTCTTCATCAGCCCTTGTCCTCTTTCTTGCTGAAGTGCAGAGAATTTCTCCTATGGAATTTATCGTGAGGTGCACGAGGAGCCCAGAGAGCCGGCAACATCTTTACCTTCAGACCCAAATCCTCCTCCACTCTGAATCATTCTTTAAGAGAAAATTTAAATGAATATAACTTTTTAAAAGAAACAACTCTAACTCTATAGAAAACGTGAGCAGAAAGTAAAGAATCGCCCTGCAGTACTCTGTCACTGCTCCACCCCCCTCCACCATGCTAGTTGTCCTGTTATTACCAGGTTACATTAACCTGGGACAAATGTTGCCATTTATATAGGAGTCAGTACTGATGCATTATTAACTAAAACCCACGGTCTGCGATAGAGCTCACTCTTGGTGTTGGACACTCTGTAGGTTGGGACAAATGCCTAACTGTATGTGTCCAAAATTACAGTGTTTATCATGGCATGTGCTTCACCTATTTGTCCTCGGCCTCCCTCCGCTGCCCAGCACTTAGCTACCAATGATTTAAGTGCCTTCATCGCTTTCCTACAACATCACATAGTAAGAAGCAGGAGTCTTTTTAGTTTATTTCACTTAATAACATTCAAGTTTCAATTTTTTCATGTCTTCATAATTTCTTTTTAGCATTGAATGATGTCCTACTGTCTGAATTGTTGTCACTGTTGTTGCTATGGTTGATGATGATGATGATGATGATGATGTATTCACCCACTATAGATCACCCTGGGTTTTTCCAAAAGGTGGCAGTGATGACCCCAATATAAGCAGCTGAGTTGAGGTTATTATGTGGATACAAGTTTTCAAATCTTTTGGAGCACTGTGGGGGAGCATATGATCAGGTAGACCATATGATCAGTTATCTTCAAAATGCAAATCTCATCATTTCCTCTCCTTTCTCAAAACTTCCTGGGGTTCCTCTTAGCTTTTCGAAAGTCACCAGTTCCTAGTCTGGATAGCATGAGCTTCTGTCTTCCACCGTCAGTTGACCATATGGGCCCCAGCTTCCACCATACCTGGCCAAGATTCTCACCTCTGAGAGCTTCCTGTGATTTTTCAGAACACACCTCTTCTCTTAAGATGAAATGCCATTCCCTTCCCTTTTCCCCTGATAAACTCCTATTCACCATTCATGACAAAGCCACAGAGAATCACATTTACAAATCCTCTGCTCTTGCCTGGGCAGAAATAGCCATTCTCTTCTCTGGACTCTATGCCTGCATCTTAGCATGGGAAGAACTGCATCATGATGCACAGTCCTAATAAAGCATAGATAACCTTTACTAGCATAAAATAGAGCTCTAAGAAGCCAGGGTTGATACCTTAACAGATTTTTCCACCTCCAGCAACCAGAAAAAGGAGGTACAAATATCAACTGTAGGAATAAATTGGTGATCACTGAAAAAAATTTTTAAAAGCACTCTATTGTTCCTTGTATATCAGTTTTCTATAAGCAACTCAAAAGTTAATAAAAATATTCATCTTGAATAGCCAATAATGAGTTGACTGATCCATTTTAAACTTCAATCCTACCATACAAATGTCCACCTCTTAGGGTCTTACCTGCTGCCACATTGGAAAAACATGGAATATTCTGTCTCTCATGCAAAATGACTGGCTTAAGTTAGAGTTGTCGTGAGACAGGAGCGTTAAAGTTGAAGGTGTATGAAATGTCTTCACAAGCATAGTCTTTGTCTCTTTAACTGATCCCCGATCATAGAATTCACCTTCTTTCCAAATATCATTTATTCTCTTCAGTGTCCCTTTCTGAGATGAAACTGGTTCCAAGACTCAAACTTGGCCATTTTTCACTAACTTCTGATTCAATCTGTGAAGTGCCCTTCGGGAAAGTCCCCTCTGTCACCTTCACCGAGCCCTCCAGTCAGATTTCTCATCTCCAGCCCTTGCCAGTTCCAAGATGGCTCCCTATTTTCTCCTTAGTGAGGCTGACTTCCTCCCCGGAGTTCCTGTGGTGATCCCACAGAATTCCGATCTCTTTAGCCTCTTAAGAGGGTGGTAATTCTGATTGGGGGGGGTCATCTTCGTGGCTTATTCCCCTCCCAAAGGCTACACTTCTAAATGGCATCACATCGAGGATTAGGTTTTGGATTTTGGATGAACACAGCCATTCAGTTTACAGCAAACACTGACTTCAGGATTCACTTCTGATGTTTACACAATTGTTCGTAGGTGGTTTGTTTTTTGTAAAATTTGATAGGAAGCTCTTAGTTTTACTATATTATCAAACTTCAAAGTGAAGCATGGGAAATAAAACTCTGCTTCAGAAAGTAAGAAAATTTCTCAGATACTACATTTGGTGTACTGGAAGTCCTTATATATATTTACATACACAGGAAATTAAATATACCTCCTGACCCTGACACCTATGTGAAGAACCCACTGGATATGACACAGTGAGGTGCCATACAAATTTTTAAATCTCTTTTAAAACTTTTACTTCTCATAAAAGTCATAACATGAATTTACCACCTTAACCATTTTAAGTGTACAGTTTGATAAAGTTAAAATACAAATTTTTAAATCTCTTTTAAAACTTTTACTTCTCATAAAAGTCATAACATGAATTTACCACCTTAACCATTTTAAGTGTACAGTTTGATAAAGTTAAAAGAGAAAGTGCAACTACTCTCCAGAGCTTTGTCATTTTGCAAATCTGAAGCTCTGCACCCACCAACAACTCCATTTTCCCTTCCTTTGAGCCTGTGACAACCACATGCCCTCCTTGTTTGTATGAATTTGACCACTTCAAGCACCACATGTAAGTAGATTCACAGAGAAGTTATCTGTTTGTGACTGGCTTATGTCATTTATTGCAATGTCCCGAAGTTTCACTTATGCTGTAGCATGTGTCAGAATCCTTATGTTTTAAAATGAATGCTCCATGCATGCATAGGCCACATTTTGTTTATTCATGTATCCCCAGATGGAAATTCGAGTTTCACTTCTTAGCTATCACAAACAATGTTGCTCTTGGATATATGCCCATCAATGAAGAGTTGCATTTTAAAGATATATTTTAATTTTTTTAAAGGATTTCCATACTGTTTTCCATAGTGGCCACACCATTTTGCCATCTCTCAAACTGTGCACAAGGGTTGAAATTTGTCTACATACTTCATTTGTCTGCACTTACTATTTTCTATTCTTTTGTTTCTTTAATGTTTTGCCATACTGGGGCTTGAGCCCAGGGCCTTTACACTGAACTACACCCCAACCCTTTTTATCTTGAGACAACTTCTTCTAAGTTGCTAAGTTGCTAAGCCCCATCTTGAGATCCTTCTGTTTCAGCATC
>PVLA01000103.1:0-55260 GCA_004027455.1 Hydrochoerus hydrochaeris
TCTTTTGAATTTCCATGGGATCTGTAGTAATTTCTCCCTTTTCAGTTCTTATTGCATGAATTTGGGTTTTTTCTTTCTTTCTCTTGATAAGGTTAGCTAGGGGTTTGTCAATTTTGTTGATTCTCTCAAAAAACCAGCTTTTTGATTCATTAATTCTTTGTATTGTTTTTTTAGTTTCAATTGCATTGATTTCTGCTCTGATCTTTACAATTTCCTCTCTTCTATGAGCTTTGGGTTTAGCTTGCTCTTCTTTTTCTAGAAGCTTGAGATGGAGCATTAGGTTGTTCATTTGTGCTCGTTCTGTTTTCTTGATATGACAGTTTATTGCTATATATTTCCCTCTTAAGACTGCTTTCATTGCATCTCACAGATTACAGTATGTTGTTTCTATATTTTCATTGAATTGTAGGTATTGTTTTATTTCTTCTTTAATTTCATCTGTAGCCCACTGGTTGTTCAAAAGGCTGTTATTTAATTTCCACATATTTATGCAGGTTTTACAATTTCTTTTGCCATTAATTTCCAATTTCAGTGCACTATGGTCAGATATTATGCATGTTATGATTTCAATACCTTTGCATTTACTTAAGAATGTTTCATGGGATAACATATGGTCTATTTTGAAGAATGTCCCATGTGCAGCTGAGAAAAATGTGTATTCTGATGTGGTTGGGTGGAACACTCTGTAAACGTCTACTAAGTCCAATTGCTCATAGGTATGATTCAGTTCTGTTATTTCTTTGCTGACGTTTTGTCTAGTTGATCTATCTCTTTGTGACATGATGTATTGTGGCTGTTAAGATCTCCTGTTATAATTGCGTTCTTGTGTATTTGGTTTTTCATGTCCATTAGTATCTGTCTTATATAGTTGGGTGCTCCTGTATTTGGTGCATATATATTTATAATTGTTAGTTCTTCCTCTTGAATTTTACCACTTACAAGTATGTAGTGACCTTCTCTATCTCTTTTAATCATTTTAGGTTTGAAGTTCACGTTGTCTGCAAATAGAATAGCTACCTCTGCTTTTTCTGGGTTCCTGTTGCATGGAATACTGTTTTCCATCCTTTGACTTTTAATCTATGAGTTTCCTTTTGGGTCAGATATGTTTCTTGTATGCAACATATTGTGGGATCCTGTTTCTTGATCCATTCTGTCAACCTATTTCTTTTTATAGGTGAATTGAGGCCATTTATATTTATGGATATCACTGATATTTACTGTCTCGACTTTGCTGTATTATGTTCCAGTTGTTTCTTTCTGCTTTTCCTCTTATTTAATTGCTTATCCTACCTGGTGGTTTCTTTCTGTTGTTGTTTTGGGGATTGTGGTCATTTTATCTCTGTCTAGTATGTCCTTCAGTACTCTTTCTAGGGTTGGTTTGGTGGACATGAATTTCTTCAGTTGTTCTTTGTCATGGAAGTATCTTGTTTCTCCATTAAATTTGAGTGAAAGTTTTGCTGGGTACATCAGTCTGGGTTGAAGGTTATTTTCTTTCAGGGCTTGAAATACCTCACTCCAAGCTCTTCTTGACTTGAGGGTTTGTGCTGAAAAGTCTGCCATGATTCTAATGGGCTTTCCCTGATAGGTGAGTTGTGTCTTTTCTTTCACAGCTTTTAATATTCTGTTTTTATGCTGTATGTCTGAGATCTTAATTATTATATGTTTGGGTGTGGATTTTTGTTGATTGTGACTGTTTGGTATTCTATATGCCTCACTTATCTGCATATCAGATTCTTTCCCCATGTTTGGGAAATTTTCTGCTATTATTTCTGTAAATATGTATGTCATTTGCCTAGACTCCTGTATCTTCGCTAATCCCCATTATTCTTATATTGTTGCTCTTGGCATCATCATAGAGCTTCTGGATTGTCATTTCATGCTGCTTTGTTATTTTTAAAAGTTCTGTCCTTTCCTGATCACTAACTGTGATCCTGTCCTCCAGGTCTGAAATCCTATCCTCAGCTTCCTTTAAGTGGTTTTGCATGCTTTCAATAGAAGTTTTTGTTTCTTGGATGTCTCTTTGAGTTTGTTTCATGAATTCTGCTTATTTTCTATATTGTTCATTCAAAGTTTCAATCAGTTTCCCATGCTCATGTACTTTTTTCTCTAGTTCTTTTTTAGCTGCATTCAACAACTCCTTTAGTAAAGTTATTTCTATCTTTACATGGAAGACTGCTTCTAATTTGATTTCCTCTATAGCCTGATGCAGTTGTTTTTTTATTTCACTCGCTATTTTTTTCAGAGATTCCTGGTGTGTTACTTTTGGGGTCCTCTATTTCAGTGTCTCCTGTACTTGCTTCTGGTGAACTGTATGTTTGAGACTGCATTTTGCTTTTTCATTTTGTCATTTTCACTGCCTGGTGTTTTCTATGTGTAGGAGGGGATCACACACACTCTTTTCAGACACACCGAAGTCTTATGGTTAGTTGGAGGAAGTTTTCCTACTGGCCCTATTTATCCCCTGTACACCTCTATTTTAGGGGTATACTCACCACATTGATACAGTCAATCAGGTGTAGTCCAAAGTTTGCCACCCAGGAGCAAAGTTCCAAATTTTCTCACACTAACTGGATCCCGCTGAGATCTTCTGATGTTCCAGGTGGGAGGGCTGGCCCAGCCGAAGCAGTCCAGGGCAGTTTTCAGTCTTGCGGGGGCCTCCCTGATATTCCCAGTGGCAGGGCAGGCCCACGGTGGAGGTTCTGGGCAGCCTATCCCTGAGGTGGGCTTGTGCTGAATTCCCAGTGGCAGAGTGGGCCCTCGGTGGAGGTTAAGGGTAGCCCACCCTTGAGGCGGGCTTGCGCTGAGTTCCTGGTGGCAGGGTGGGCCCTTGGTGGAGATTAAGGGCAGCTTACCACTGAAGCAGGCTTGCGCTGAGTTCCCGGTGGCAGGGTGGGCCCTCGGTGGAAGTTCCGGGTAGCCTTGCCCTAGGCAGGCTTGCGCTGAGTTCCTGGTGGTTTCATAATTTCTGATTCTTTACTAAAATGGTTATTCATGTCTTGTTTAATTCAGTTAGCCTTTTGTATCTTCTTTAAGGTTGTTGCATATTTTATTAATTAAATTCTTTGTTTATTTACATCTTTGAGATCACTGAGCATGTTACAGATTTGTTTCTTCTTTGATTTCTCAAATATCACTCATTTGCTTTTTTAGTTCTTTGCCTGTGACTTTCTCCACTTCAATTTCTGTAAGATCAGCTCTTATTTTCTCATATTTCTGTGGTTTTGGTTCTGAGAGTTGAGAATCTGGTAGGATAGGAAAACTGTCACTATGGTGGAGATCTGTTTTGTTACTATATGTTTCCCTGTGGTGTGACCTTGTTTTTGGTTATGTTTTGGTAGTTGTACACCTGTTTAATTTATTCAACATAATAGAATAGTCTCAGTTACCATGTGGTAAGGAGAGAACCACTACAGGTTATTTTAGCACCTACAGAATGAACCATATATCAGTCATGTAATTTAAAATTTAATAATTTCAGCATTTTTTTAATTACCCAGAAAGACTGGTATAGTATTGATGACAAGTTTGGTAGGATGTAGAAGATGATGGAAGGAGAAAGAAAGAAGAAAAGGAAGAGAATAGTTCAGAAAGTAGGAGTAGAAAAAAGAAGAATTTAGGAACTAAAAGAGATAGGACTTTGTTGATATTATTTTTGTATCTGGAGTGGAAGACTGGTGGAGAGACAGTTTGGGCCATTACTTGCCAAGAGAGAATGGAAAGAAGAGGGAGGGAAGTATAATTGGAGATTGAGGGATACTCTGAGAAGCTCTGAACCAATTAGTATGCTAATAGAAAGTCTGTGTTTGAATCTTGTGTGCACAGTTTTTGGTAAGGAGTAACCTGACATGCTAATGAAAGGTACTATTTTAGATAGTATTTGAAACACTAATTGTCGTTTCCCTTTTCACATATACAAATACTCCCATATATGAAAGAAAGGGAGGGAGGGAGAAAAAGAAAGAGGAGAGAGGGAGGGAGGGATGGAAGGGGTGAGAGAGAGAGAGAGAGAGAGAGAGAGAGAGAGAGAGAGAGATCATGCACATACAAAAACACAAAGAATCCTTCCAATCCTGCCCATTCTGCAGTCAGAATTTGACCAGTGTGCTGTACCTACTATGTTTACAAGTGGAGAAACCTTTACTTAGAGTAGTTTGGAAGGGCTGAGCTCTGGTGGTTGAGTCTGGAAGTTGGGTATGTTTGTTGGTGCTTGAACTGGTTCCCCTCCTATGATTTGTTGTCTTACGTAACTGCAGTGAGGGAAGAGACTTGAGGAATCCAGAGAGACTGCTTCTTGTTTCTTCTGCAGGCATTGTTCTGCTTCATGTCAGTTGTACTCCTGTAAGCATAGCTACTTGACCTGTTTTTTTCCCCCTCTGTCTTATGACTGGATACTTTCAGTTCTAGAGGAGGGTGGCTCATTGTGGCTGGTCAAGTATCCAGTCTTCTGCTAATTTCTAAAAGGACCTCCAGAATCTCCCTTTTCTTCCCCCCATGATAATCCCCAAAGCTGCTTATGGTCTGCTCTTTTTGTATCATTTAAGTTCCCCTTTAGCTAGGCTATTCATCTCAGGCTTTCTCCCTGTTCCAGACTCTTTCTATACCCTACAATGAATCACTGTCCAGCCTATAAATCAGTAGTACCTAGCACTCAGCAGCTTTTGACTGGCAGTAGGAGAGCTCCAGTGTGGGCACAGATTTTTGCAATATCTGTGGGTCAGGCAGCAGGTGGGATATCCCACAAACACAGAGCTCACTGGTGTTTGGGGGAACGATGAAAAAGTGCCTTTGGCACTGAGTGTGTGCCTTTCTTTCTCCCTTGAAACATGCCAGTCACAACTGCTGCTCAACTCTTCTGTTAAGAGTTTTCTGGTGCAATAAAGAGGCAGAAGAAAAGAGAAGGTGAAAGTGACCAATTTTTTGAGGATGCAGGGAGAAGAGCTTACAACCCATAGGGTCTTCTAACCGGATAGAGGGGCAGAGGGTTATATGACCTCTGATTGGAAGTGGCACTTGGGGCAGGCATTGCTGACATGTGAGGAACTGATTGGAATTTTCTTCATGTGCAAATGAGAAAGTAACAATTTGGGCTGAAGGAGAAGAAGGAGGGAGTGACCATCAGAGTAAGGTTCCCCCTTTGGCCTTCCACCATGTTAGACCATCACCATAACTGTACAATAATTTATACTGGGGCAAGAACCTTTCCTTCCTGTCTTTATTGTGTTAGGAAAGGGCGTCATATCTCCCTGACTACTTCCTGCTGGACAAGGGTGTTGTGTTGGGGTTATGAGATGATAGTTGATGCCCATGTAGAAGCTGGTACCAGGTATTTCAGCTGTGACAGGGAGTTAATCGTTGGTGAATGCTTGCATCCTAGATTGGAGAAATAAAAAGACAAGGTGCTATGAGGAGGAAGGTCACTATCATAATTAAAGGACCCAGGAGAGGTAGAAGGAAAGGTACCCATAATTCCAATGTGTTGTTCTGTCAGGACCATGGTGAGGAAGAATCTGAAAAACGAGTATGGAGTTGGGAAGGATGAAGTTACGGGAAGCCATTATTCCTCTATCTGAAAGGGTAAAAGTAAAATGTGTAGGTAAGACTTGTCCTTGGTCCAGGGGTTGAGCTGGAGAAAATGGGAAGCGTGAGAAATGTAAGGCCTGACAGTTGAATCATGTTTGGGAAATTATAGACTAGGGGTTGTGAGGGCTGTGGCTGCATCACTATAAGTGTGATGAGAGCCCAGACTGAAATGGGTTTCATTTTTAACTAAACGGCTGAAGGTGGAGAGAACTAAGATAGTTGCTAGGTAGAATAGTATGAGAACAATCTCATGTATAATGTGGCAGTCTTTCAGAAAGACTGCCCAGAATCCTATAGTTTAAAAAAAAAAAAAAAAAGCTAATAGAATATAAAGGATCAAGAACCAAATAGGATAACAAAACATGACTTAGTCTGAAAGTTGTGGCTGTGGGGCCTTGGTGAGACAGAGATGGGAGATAGGAAATGAGATGACCACTCAAGATGTTTAGAGTAAGAGGGGTTAGGGTTAGGAGGGCACTGCTTAGCTTGAGTGACGGGGAACCAGGATGGCAGTCCAGCGACTTTGACCGCTGTTGCAGTTGCAAGGAAAACCAGGTAGGGGCCATTCCAGTTTGGTTGTAGTCCTGTGAATTTAGAAGATTTAAGATAAATTAGGTCTCCTGGGAATATGGGAGGAACTGGTTTCATCCCATCAGAGGGTTGGGGAAGACAGAGATTGGCATGTTATCATAACAAGTGTTGGAGGAAGGAGAGAATTGGTATGTAGTCAAAAAGAGGAGGGAGACCTTGGTGGGTAGGAAGATTGTGGAGTAGGAATGGTCAGCCATACATGAGTTTAAAAGGGCTTAGAAAAGTTGGGGAAGTGCTCTTAGCTTGGCTAAGCCTAGATGAAGAAGTTGAGGGCAAGGTTAGTATAGCTCCAAAATGAGTTTTGTGAAGTGTGTTTTTATGAGGCCCTTTGCCTTTTTTTACTTTTCCTGAGAATTGTGGATGGCATGGAAGTGTAGGTACCAGGTGATATGTAAGTTTGAGGATACCTGTTGAGTGATTTGAGAAATAAAGGCTGGACCATTATTTGATTGGATACTCTGAGGTAGACCAAACCTAGGAATAATTTCTTGTAATAGGACTTTAGTAACTAAATCAGCAGTTTCCCTGGTTGTGGGAAAGACTTCTATCCATCCTGAAAAAGTACAGACAAAAGTAATAATATATTTAAGAGTTTTGTGGCAGGGCATGTGTGTAAAATCTACCTGCCAGTCCAGACCAGGGGTGTGTCTGCAAAATTGGTGAATAGGAAAGGAAAGGGGTGGTATGTGTCCCTGAGGGGAGGTTTTAACACAAAGATGACAGGTGTGAGTAATCTAAAGAAGGACAGCCCTCACAGAAGGATGTGTGATTACTGGGGCTAAGAGTCTGTAGAGGGACTGTGATCCCACTTGGAAACAGTTGTGTAAGTCAGTGATGATGTCCAAGGCCTGCTGATCTGGGAGAACAAGCTTTGATTCTTGGAAAATCCACCCCTGAGTGTTTGTATGTAACCTGGTCTATGAAGCAATTGTAGTTATTTTGATGAGTAATTAGGCTGAGGTAGAGTGTTTGGGACTAACAGGAGAAGATGAAAAGGACATGGCCTTTGTGCAGCTAACTTGGCTTGTATATCAGCAAAGGCATTGCCTTGAGCAGTGGGGTCTGTAGAATTTTTGCCTAAAAGAGGTGTGGGACATGTTGATATTACTAGAAAGCTATGGGTAAAGAAGAGAGTTTGGAACCTGCATGGAATGGGCCCTGTTTGAACAGGCCGTGTTTGTTTGCTGTCAACACCTACTACAGAGACTAAGGATTTAACACAACAGCCTGAAAACTCAGAAAGAACACTATATGAAGCCTCTGTATGTATAAGTACAAAGAGTGTCTTACCTGAGACCTCTAGTGAGACTTGGGGCTCTGAGGATACCTTAATGGGGGCTGTGGGCCTGAGCCCCGTCAGTCTTCAGTAGCAAGTTCAAAGTAGCCAGCAATGAATCCAGTGGTGACAGGATCTTCTGTGAGGGCAAGGAATTGGAGAATGACTTACCTGCTCTCTGGCAGCTAGGACAGCCGCTCTTCCAATGTCCCTTGAGATTGCAGAGGGGACAGGGCCCCAAAGGAACTAGGGGGTTGGGACATTCTCTTGCCCAGGGTCCTTCCTTGTTACACTTGAAGCATGGTCTGGGAGGGGCTCGGGCAGCTCTGCCTTGTCTTGGGAGCCCCAAGTGCCACTGCTAAAAGATCAGACTGCTACTAGCAAGTTTCTTTTTTTCTTCCTGTTTTTCTCCCCTTTGAGTTTTATCTCTGTTGGTGAAAACATGAAAAGCCATGTTAGGAAGGTCTCCCTGTGGGGTTTGAGGGCCAAGTTCAGTCTTTTGTAGTTTTGCACAAATGTCAGGAGCAGACTGAGAAGTAAGAGTTAATAACAATTGTCCCTTCATGAGAGTCTTAATTAGGGGATCCCTAAGATGTGTTAGGAACATAGCAGGGTTTTTTATTAGCCTCTTGGACTTGTTCTAAAAGCTTGTTTTAGTTAGTATGCTTATTAGCTATTTTATTAAAGTCCACAAATATTCAGTCATCTTACAAACTTTATAAGGACCTTCTCCTTTTTGGTATTGCCAGTTAGAGTCCTTTTCAGGCACCATAGCAGGCCCAGAGTCATTCTCAGCATTATTTGCTTTATGTTTATGAATGACTTCCTCTTGAGCTATTTGCCATAGCTGAGTCCACTTGTGAGAGCTGAAGGTGGTGTTCAGAATCACATAGACATCCTTGCAATGTATATCATAACAATTATAAATTCAAACTCTCAAATATAATTTTGTGGATCAACAGAAAAGGAACCTAATGTGTAGTTGATCTGAGAGGTCATAAGGGGAAAAGAAACATGAATATGAACTAGTCCCTCAGGACCAGCCTGTTCCTTAGTGGGAAATAAGGATTGAGGCTGAGAAGGCTGTGGAGTGGGAGGTGTAGATTGCCACTGAGCAGCCAACCGTGCAGCAGGCATCTGTGGGCAGTTACAGGGTGATTGACCATAAAATGACCACTTGTCACCATGTGACAGGAAAGTACAAGATTGTGACTGGTTACCATGAGACCTGCAACAGGATGACTGCTGCTGAACACATGATGAGGGACGCATGATGACACCTGTCCTCCTTGTGAGCTGCAGCAAAATGGCTGTTGAGGACCATGTGGGACTGCAAAGTGGCATTTGAGCACCATGCTGTCTGCTAGGCAGTTGAAACATGCAAGTCAGTATAGTGAGCTGGCAAGGAGCATGGTGACACAGGAGTAGAGGGGACCGAAGAAGTGGGGCCATCTGACAGGATAGATGGCTCAGGTTGAGGGGTTTGGACTAGGGGATATGAGGGATGAGCAGTAAAGATAGGAGGCACACCATCTAAGGGAGCTGGTGGGGAGCAAAGGAAAGATCCTGGTGGAGCAGAGTGAGCCAGAAGTATTTGGGCTGCTGTACAAGACTGAATGAGAGAAGAACACATCCTCAAAGTAAGAAAGGCCTGAGCCATAAGGGGTTTCTGCCAACTTTCCACAGTTGTGACAAAAGTTATATAAATTTGAAGGATAGAGGGGTCAAAAGTCCCTCCCTTAGGCCATGGGCTGCCATTAAACTGATAGGTTGGCCAAGCCACCTGGCAGTAAAAGATCAGGGTTTTTTTTTTTTTTTGGTAGCCTTTTTTTTTTTTTTTTTAAGGTCAAGAGCACCAAGGTTATGAACCAAGCACTCCAGAGGTGTGCTTTTTGGGGGACAGGAAATGGTATTCCCTACAGTGACTGAATTAGAGGTGAGCCAAGAGAACAAATTTGCCTCGGGATGTAAGAGCTTTAGCCCTCTCCACCAAGGAACATGAAAACTGTACTGGGGCACAGTTATCGAAAAAAGTCATCGCCTGTTTTGAAAGTGTGACAAGAAAAATCCCAACACCCATTCTCATAGGCCATCCCTGAGAATGTGGGTTGCACTCCCAGAGAACAAGAGGGTTAACAGTTTTTTCTCAGGCTGTCCTGCCCAAGGAGAGTGAAAACTGCTATCTTTGTCCAGGGATGGCAATGGATAGGTTTTCTGGCATAAACTTAAGAATTTCTAAGGCTGAAAACAGCTTTGTCTTGGTTATCTGAGGAATGTGAAAGCTGTTATCCACTGAGAAACTGAAATGGTAAACCTCAGAAAATGGTATCTCACCTGTGACAAATGAGGTGGGTTGGTGTTGGATACAGGCTAGGAGCAGCAAATTAGCAGGTTCTGGAAGAAGGAAAAGAGGCTCGTAGGCAGAGGGAGCTCAAGACCGGAGGTAACCCTGCAGGAGCCAACACACTCTGCCAATTTCCTGGGTTTCAGCACTAAAGTGTTAGTGTTTTCTAGTATAGAGAAGCTGAAGAAAAGAGAAAGTGAAAGTGGCCATTTATTTGAGGACGTGGGGAGGAGCCCACAATCCTCAGGGGTTGGCTGTCTCCTTCCAAACAGGTACAGAGGGGCAGAAGGTTATATGACCTCTGATTGGAAGTGGCGCATGGGGTGGGCATTGCTGACATGCCAGGAACTGATTGGAAATCATGTGCAAATGGGAAAGTAACAATTTGGGCTGAAGGAAAAGGGGGAGGGAGTGGCCATCAGAGTAAGGTTCCCCCTTTGGCCTTTCACCATGTCAGACCATCACCGTAACTGTACACTAATTTATACTAGGACAAGAACTTTCACCTTTAACTCACTGAACTGTGGCTCTCTGTGTCTAGTTCCAGGTCCCTAACCTACTGTGCTCTTATGTCTTTCTTTCTCAAGAGCTTACCAGTCCAGTTTCAGTCACTGCCCTCTGAATGATCTTACGATTTTCAGTTTTTGTCTAGTGTCCTGATCTGTGAATATCTCCCTTGCCAGACTCTGTCTTTCCCAGTAAGGAGGAAGTTAGGGCCGGAAGGCACTAGACAGTGGCTGCTGGGCTGGGTGCCAGTTGTAGCAGCATGGCTGCTGCTGCTATGGTAGCCTTTTCCTCTTGGTTAGATCTTTTTCCTGGATGGCTTTTTTGCTGGACTTCATGTGCATGTGACATATCAAGGGTTGACCCTGCTTCTTTTTTTAAAATATCCTTGACACTGAAATTCTTGGTGGGAAATTCTTCAGATTGCCTTCTCATACTCAGGTCTTTGTTCATTCCCTCATTTCCAAGTACGTGTGCTTCCCAGGGTGTACCTTCCAGGGCGAATACTGCTGTCTCTGTGTTACATGATGGGATCTTCAAATTTTCATTCTTAAATGAGGGAAGTGGATGATAATTTGTTCTATATTAAGATCCCTTTTAATTGTAAACTTTTTGTAAAATGGGGAAAATGAAAAGGATGGTCATCTGGTCTCCTTAATTGTGATTGTGTTGTGACAGATGAAGAAGTATAGGTAATTCTAGAATTTCTAATGGTTGGAAAGTAGGATACAAAATTTTTTAAAGTTTTAAGTATATTACTGTCTTTTTCTGTGAAACAAGATGATTAATGTTAAAAAGCAATGTCTTTCAGTTTAATTACTTAAATATTTTATGTTAACCTATTATCCTTTTTAAGTTGTTTTTTTAAATTCTAACAACTTGCTTGGGGTTTATTTTGACCATTATGAATATCTGTAACTTTGTGAATTTGCTGCCATCCTGAAAATACCTATCATTTTTTCCCCTGGGCCTTAACTTATATGTATGTATGTATGAGCATATTTTCATCAATTTAGCCATGTTAAACTTATAACAGTATTGATTTTTAAGTACTAATATTAGTAAAACAGTAAGATAATATCACTGGTTGGTTGGGTCGTTGACATGTGTGTCCTGTTTTATAATCTAGTGAATTCTATTCACTTTAGATTAATTTACAATGTGGTGACCTGGCAAAACTTAGGGTTTATATACATTCTAGAGAAATTGACTGGGGGTGTTGAGCTCAGTGGTAAGCTCTTATGTAACATTTCCAAGATCCTCTGTTCAATCACTGTACTAGGTGGGAGTGGGAGAGATTAACAAAGATAATCGGAAAAAATATCTCAAAGAAGTAGGCCAAAAAAGTAGAAAAGGCCCAGTGAAATGTGGTAATTTTTAGAGGTGAAACTTACTTACTTGAGTCAAAGACTATCAGTTGTATTGTCAGACATTAGAAGAAAGCCCTTCAAGGAGGGACTAATATGGTTAAACCAGTAAAATGTTCTGATAGTCTCTTTGACATTATAGTATTCTTAACTGATTTTTTTTCCCCTCTAAATCACTATACAGACTATGATGAAGAAAAGAGAGTCTTAAATGGTGAGTCATATTAATTTATAATAAAAATTTCTTTACAGAATTGCATGGAGTAAAAAATTTTTTTAACACAAAGATATGTTTACTTGCCCAAACGTAGAGGATGACAAAAATTTATGGGCCCCTTATCCCATCCATTACTAAGCACATGTTCATCTGCTGAAAGCCCGAGTAATTCTAATGATTAAAAATGACTGAATAGGTCATCTCTCTCAGGCCTGTGAGCTCATATCAGTGTTGGTACATAAACGCTGAAGAGCATGTTAATGTAATCTCTGGGCTGAGCAACACTGACTTCTTCAGTTGCTCAGTGTGACTTGCTATTAATGACTGATACTGTTCCCTGCTTCCCAAAATTTGAAGTGCTAGTCAGTACTGATTTATGAAATGCCTGTGGCTTCTCTGACTGAACTATATTACTGTAGATTTAGAAATAAAATCTAAAAAGAAAAGTTATAGAAATGCAACTCACAGCTTGATTGCCAGATGAGTTACCATATCTTTTTTTTGAAATGGTCTGTGTTATACACTAATTTATACACATTGTGATACCTGAAGTTGTTGTCTGTTTAACACTGCGTTAACCCAAAAGCCTGGTCTCAAGTTTCACCTTATGATTTATTCTTCTGAGATACTGTGAAAACAGTCATTGCTTATTACTAATGAACTGGACATGTTTCCCACCACATGTGACTTTTAGAACCTTTACTCTCCTGTTCACCCTCCTTTGGAAACACAGTATTTAACTAGTATCTCAGTCACAAGTGGCCTTAAAAATGGGTTTTAGATACCACGGTGATCTGGCTAGCACTGTTAACTTCCTGTAACTTGGATCCTAAGGATTGGAATGTATGTATTTGTTAGCAGCAGTTTACATTTGACTCATTTATGTCTATGTGCTAATTCTGTTAGCAAATGTGATCTGTCTGCTCTGTATTATTATTCCAACAGCTGCTTAAAATACTGAATGGGATACACTACTTTTGTATTTCATTAGATACCTGATCCCTTCAAATTGGTATCAATCAGTCGGTCTGCACTTTTGGAAGCAGAACATTCATTCAGTCCACCTTTACTTTACTTATTTTACTCCATCTCATATTTATCCCTTAGTCTTTTATCCAGAAAAATATTATAAGATATTAGTTTCTTTGATTTTCTTTTTATAAATGGTGAAATCAAGACACATTCTATGGCATATGACATTATTTTGTTCTAGTAAGTTATATTTAATGGTGTGGTGTAAGTTTTTAATAAAAGATGTCTGGAAATTGTCTTATTTATGATTTTGTAAGGTTTGAAGAAGAAATAGTGATTGGCGTATAAGTTCACAGTGCAAACACTGCACTTAAATCCAGACATTCTGGTCCTAATCAAGTCATATAACATCAAAATTGACTTAAAATTTATGAGTTCTATTGATGTCTTTTGTTACAGAAATTTTTAGATTGTTATGCACATGTTATTTATATACCTAATACACTTTCAAAAGAGAAATGGCAATCTCTTAATAAAAAAATCTTTCAGTATTTCTCAAATAATTTAATAGTAATCTTTTGTGCTGTTACCATTTTGGGAAAAATTGTTTTAGTCTTTGATTTGATTATGTCTATAGTTTGTATTAAATACTGTTCTTTTAGGATCCACTGCCAGTTAGTTCATACCTTTGGTCCTGTGTGACATCTCTGAAAGCTTTATTTGTCTGAAAATTCAGTGTGCCCTGCAGTTACTGGGAAGAGATAGAAGGTGAATGAGTAAAGCCTAGGCTCAGACTTCACACTTCAGCCTCATTCTGAAAAATACACCTCTGATTGCACATAAGCTTGTGTCTAACCTAAGGCTTCTATGACTCAACCTTCGTCTCTACAAACTCCAAACTCTTAACTTCATATAATTACTTTGACTTCTAATTTGAAAATGCTGAACACATACTCTTCTTACCTTTAATTTTTTTCCTGCAGTTCAAACTAATATAGTTAATGCATTGACTTTCAAAAGTCGTTCAGTATCAGTACTTTTCCAAACTGAATCTTGGAGATACAAACAATGCATTTCTATGATGGGAGAATGTCAGAATAAATAAATTATATATTCATGTAGTATAATACTACTCAGTGATGAAAAGCAACAAACTTATGACACAGTCAGAAACACTGATAAAATCTTAAAGTTATTGGTTTGGTTTATTGCTTACTGTCAGCCATGCTTATTTGCCAAAGAAACCAAAAATTGTAGTATCTATAATGTTGGGCAGAAAGGCCAGATCAAAAGGGATATATATTATGATTTCTTCCATATGAAGTCAAACAGGCAAAAACTAATCATAGTGTTGAAAGTCACAATGGATATCCTTGGGGGAGGGGCACAGAGAGGGAGTTGGGTATAAGGATTTGGGTTTGACTTCATGAAAATTCATTGCATTCTACATTTATAATTATGTACATTTATGTATGTAAATAATAGCTCAAGAAGTTAATTGAAAAGACTTTTTAAAAAAAATGTAACTGCTTTGTAGTTGAATTGTTACTATTTCGTTGTTTTCTCTGTCAAGGTATGCTCCCCAAGACCCAAGCGGCACATACACTTGCCAAAGAAAGTCTTAATTCCCCAAGGTATGTACTCTTGTTTTGCTTTTTAAAAATTAATCATATCTATACAAAATTATATACATTTAAAAGATGGAACCAGCTCTAGCTTTTATTATTATTAATCATTCTTTTTTGACATGTGAACTGTATTATATAGTGCTTCATTATCAGATGTTGGAGAATGAGCTATTCTATAAATGTGAATTGGGAAATGTAACTGAATTTGATCCATTTTAAACATGTAAATTTTTTGAATTTTTTTTGATTATAAAAAATACACATTCATCATAAAAAATCTAGAAAATACAAAGAAATACAAAAGGATGTGATAGAAGCTTGTGACTCACCAAGCTTATGATTTGCCTTCTTCCATGTAGTTTGTCCAATAATAGCTATGCCTACATGACACTGTTTTTTGGGTGTTTTGTTTTGTTTGTCTTTTTGAGACAGGGTCTCGCTATGCAGTTCATGCTAGCCTTGAGCTCACTTTGTAGCCCAGGTTGGTCTCACACTCATAAAGATCCTCCTGCCTCAGCCTCCTGAGTGCTGAGATTACAGGCATGTGCCACCACACCTGGCTTACATTACACTATTTTTTATAATACTGACATTGCAAGTTTCTGTTTTATTACATATTCTGTGCAACATTATGTTGCATTTTTTCATATGATCAGTCTATAAATTCTTTTAGGTATTCAATTTTGTATATCTGGTTTGGTAATATAAATTTTAATGAACATATTTGAAAATTATATATCAATTAAGATAATTATCAATTAAGTAGTAACACTAAATTTAATAATGCATATGTATTTTTGCTAATGATACTTCAAATGCCTTCAGAGTTGTATGTTTTCTTTATAGTTCTTTCTCTTACTGCCTTTCTCTATCAGTATATATTACTTTATTCTTAGCAAAACATACTATATTCTGCTATTGCTCTGATAAAAGAAGATTTTAGTAGGAAGGTGTATAACTTTTCACAAGAAAATATCTTAACCATATTATTTTGTTTTTTACTCAAAAGCTTGGAAGTATAGATATTTTAAATTTAGAAATAATTGTCAGTTATTTAATAAAGAATGTAAAGTGTTATGGCAACTAATTAGATAAAAGTTTAAGCTATAGAAATATATTTCTCACTGAATATTTTAATCATATAATGATTTTTATATGCATTAATGCACACCATTGTCAATACAAGTATTTGTTTTCTTCTTAATATTTTACAGCTATGACTGGTTCCAAACAGACTCTTTAGTCACCATTGTCATATATACTAAACAAAAGGTAAGTGCATAGTTAAAAATGTGGAAAAAAGTAAATAATAAATGTTAATAAAATGCTAATCATGTGCAGTGCCAAGTCCTTTTTTAAACACTTTTCTTTCATTAACTTATTTATTCCTTACAGCTCTATAAGATAGATACTATAAGGTCGATACTATTATCTCTAGTTTACACACAAGCAGAAAGATAAGTTCTTAAGAATAAATTGTCAAAAAAAAAAAGAATAAATTGTCTAAAGTATAAATGTGGATAAGAATGACTATACTGCTGTGGTTTATATGTTTAAACCACTAATGGTATTCAGATGCCTTTTTGTAAACTAAAGTAAGTGAAATAATTCATTCACTAAGTCTTGGTGTAACACCTCCTTTATATGAAGTGTTGTCAGGATCTAGTAATGGACCAGACAGATATATAGAGAACTGGCCTTCACAGAGTTCACAGTTCAGCTGGAGAATTGAATAAATAATCAGATAATTTAGAATATCTCCAAACACATCTTCCAACAACTGTTGACTGCACATGTAGATTAAAAGATAAGTTTTGATACCTAGGAATTTATAGAATTTACACTACTCTTGTGGTAGCAGAACCACGACGGAGCCCATGAGCTTATATGACTCTTGCAGTATGCTCTGACCATTCTGTAGAGGTAACCAGCCTTTGCCTAATACAACCACGAGGTCCAGAGAAACTGCTTAGCCTGCCTTCTACTCCTCACTATTGTCTCCTCATCAAACATCCAGAAGGAAGACAGCAGGGGCTGGGAAGGTTGGGATCTTCTCTAATAGAAAGTAGCCAGCTGCCTTCTAGAAGGTAATAAAAGGGGCCATAGAAAGTAGCTGCTAAGGGAGGGGGAAAGTTTTCTATGGAGGATAACACTTTTAATATATATTGTCAGTGGTGGGTGCCAAAATGCCTTGCATCAAGGCAATGTGGAAATTAGAGATATCTAAAATTTGTTAGTGATTTTTTTTGTAAGCTGAGGTTGAATGGCTGTGCAATTTCTCCAGTATCACATAATAAAGGAATAATTGAAATAAATACAAAATCTTGGTTTCTGGTCTAGTTATATTTTTTTGCCATAGTGCTTATTTTTGCCAAATATTTATTGAGTATCTCCTAGATGTCAAGCAGTGCTTTAAAGGTATTCCCTAACTTAAAGCTTATAGTCTACTGGGTAAAGTGATATTAAAGAGATACATGTATAATTAAAATTGTGATAAGTACTTTGAAGAAGAACTAGTTTGTATGAGAGAAGTAAAGATAAGAGTTGTGGGAGTGTAGACAAAATTTTAATTTTTAATTTTCCTAACTTTGCTTTGCTTTCTGTTTAAGGATATCAGTTTAGATTCAGTGATAGTTGATCATCAAGATGATTCCTTTAGAGCAGAAACAATTATCAAGGATTATTCGTATTTTATACATGTTGGTGAGTACCTTGTTTTTATTAATGGAACGCCTCTAATTGTGGCAATCACATTCTACAGTCTAGGTAGCTATAATATTTTGTCTACTGTTTTCACTTTGTTTTATTATTTTTGATCCATTATTTCATATTGATGTTATTTTAGTACAAGTGCTAGCAAGTGGCAGCGTGAGCTTACCTTTCCAAGTTAAAGCACTTAGATAAATCAGAATCAGTAATTTATTGGACCCCTTTTGGTTTCTTATACTTGACATTTTGCAAGCTTGTGAGGTTTGGTAATCACATTGGTACTGCACAGCCATCACTAGGTGACCCATCCTACTGGCCTGTTTCTCGCCAGCTCTGCTGTAGGAAGTCTGAGGCTACCGCAAAAGAGCCTGGGCTTCAGGTTTGTACTTTGTCCTTTGTCCTCTTTGCTCCTCGTGGTCCAAACCTGCCAGCTCTCATTCACTTCTGTCAGTTTTGAAAAATTAGAAATCTATCAGGAGAAAGAAATCAGAGCTAAAATCTGGAATCAAAGATAAAATTTAATCCAGTTCTCACCTTAATGAACTCCACTTCAGAATTTCACTGTTTTCTCGTTTTACAACATGATGGTAATTTTTTTAGTTAGAAGGTAGAAATAGCATACTCAAATACACAAAACAATACTAACAAGAAAAATAATCTTAGTCATGGTACTTTAAGTGTACAATTTTACATAAAGAAGATTTTGGTTAATTTGCAAACCACAGGCTGTAATTCTCTATGCTCAGATTGATTTAGGTGTCTGCTTACCACTACACTACATTAATGAAGTACCCTTAGTGCTGAATTTGGTCTAAGCTGATTCCCCACCCCCACTCCCACCCCTGCAGTCCCCTGGCCACTGCAGTTCATTAGATTTACCAACTTCAAAATGAATCTTTTTACTAAAAGTAGTTTTCTCAGTGTTTTTAGGCTACAATTTAAACCCCTTAATCAGTCCTTAGAAATATTCATAGCCTTTGGTTGCACTCAAGCATACAGGGAAAAACCTGTAGCTGGTGGAGTATACAACAGTCAAGGCCTTTGTACTTCTCATGCAGGACAAATAAAATGGGGAAGACTGGGGACCCTGCACCAACATATATATACACAAACAAACAAACAAACAAACAAAAGTTTTGGTCAGAAGTATTAAACTCCTGATTGTCAATACTGTGTTGGAAAGGCCAAAGTTATGCCAAGGTCATGTGCAATTCAGAGCAGATACTAGTTTGGCATCTCTGTCTGTCTCTCTCTCTCTCTCTGTCTGTCTGTCTGTCTGTCTGTCTCTGTCTGTCTGTCTGTCTGTCTGTCTCTCTCTCTCTCTCTCTCTCTCTCTCTCTCTGTCTCTCTCTCATTTTTTTGATACTGGGTCTTACTATATAGTTTAGGTTGACCTTGAACTCACTCACTATGTAGCCTAAGCTGACCTCAAACTCACAGCAGTCCTCTTGCCTCAGCCTCCTAGGTGCTGGAATTACAGGCTTGCATCACCATGGCCAGCCAGAGCAGATATTTGTAAAAATATTTGTTACATCTCTTATTTCTAGAATGTAAGTTTCATAAAGGCAGAAAAATATTTTTCTCTAATTCTTTGTATTCATAATAATTGGAAGGTAGCTGGTATATATGGATTCTCAAGGCAAATTTTTAAAATAACTGGGCATTTAGCTTTAGAGAACAGTTAAAAAAAAATAGGCTAGACTCAGGACTAATCTGTGTTCCCATGTGCATGTGAAATCACAGTGGGTATGCATGTGTTACCCTAACCCGCTCACTTCTTGCTTTGTAGCTCTGTCAGTCTGGGATCATGCTTGAACTAGTGTGAGTAATTAAGTATTTGCTCTTCCGTTGATAAGGAGATAAATAGAAAAATAGAAGAAATGCATATTTAAATAATCTGACTCTCGATTTTATGTATAATTTCTTTCTTTTAGTCTCTCAGAATGTTTTCATTGTCTATAGGGATTTGAAATAAAAATGATCATATAAAGTGATCTTATATGATATTCATAAACTGTATGACCTTATTCTAGATTTTTAACAAAAAAATTTTTGTCTATTCCAGGGTTAAGCCATGAGGTCGAGGAAACTTTTTCTGGTAAGCTCCCAAAAATTCATATATGTGGGTTTGCTCAAATACACGCTTGGATGCACAGAGAGAGAATTCAGCATTTGTCTTATTTTTCTTCTGTACATTTTCATATTGCAAAATAAAGGTGTGATCTTTTCTGTTTTCTATATGAACAAGTATATAAATTTCAAAGTATATTCCTGTTTTCTGCTGTTTCTCCTTTCTTCTTTCTCCTTGTTCTTTTCATCCATTATGTTCTTTTTTCTCTTCTTAAAAATATGAAAACAAAATTCCTATATACTTTCCATTTCTGTTTCCTTCTTCATTTTGGTCCTCCTCTGATATATAACCGTTAGATATATACTAGACCAGACAGTTTTTTCCTAGATGTGTCTATTTAAATGGTTAATGTTAACAGCATACTGAAACTATTTGCTGCATATATGTGTGCAGTGTGTATTTTACACAACTATTTAACAAAGAAGACTCTCCATAGAATGGTGGTTTATTATTTCCTGGTATCCTCACAATAAATTACACTGCTTTAATGCCTCTCCTTTTCTGTGTATTGGAGTAAGCTTTGTAAAGTCAGGGATCATTTTCTATTTTAGTTGTGCTTCAGAACAGTGATAAAAATATTGAATTCATTTGACTAATGTATTTTAAAAGTTGTTAAATTGTTTCTGGGTTCTGAGGAGGAGCAGATACATTGTTTCTAAAAAATGAAATCTGTTTTATATCTTTAAAAGAATGTTTAGTTCACAAAATTAAAATCCATGTGGAGAATATATTTTTATTATTCCCATATAATCAAAACTGTTTAGTCATTCAAAAAGGAAAAAGCTAATTAGCAAGATTCATAGATACTTTATTCATTAGTTTCATATTCACTAGAAACTAGTGACCCTAAGGCTGTTCTTGTGTTTTCAAGGTCAGTAATTCTCCACTGAATTGACTCTTAGCCCCTCAAATGCCAACTAAGAAATGTTAAAAGGGGAGTAAATTAAGTTTGGTTTTGTTGGTTTATTCAGTGGTAATTTGTATATGTCTGTCTCCCACTCCTTGTTTTTAGTTGTATGTTGATTAGTTGTTATAGCTATATTTGAGATTGCTTGAAAATTAGCAAAACATACACTATTAGTTTTGCCCTTGATAGATTATGAAAGGAATTTGGAATCCAGACAAATTAAGTAGAGTTTAACATCATATGTGGCATTAATCTTTTGATAAGTATATGGGCAAATTTTCATTTTTCCAACCAATAATCAGTGTCATTGTAAAAAATCGTAATTATTTGAATGAGAAAGATTGGTGTTAATACAAAATTTTTTAAGTAACATCAATTATACAACTGTAATTTATTTTCCTTTCAGTGCGAGTTGTTGAGAATGTGGGAAAAATAGAGATTGTCCTTAGAAAAATGGAAAATACTTTATGGAAATGTCTTGGCCTTCCCCTGGAGAAACATAATATACTTATTCCAAAGAAAGATACAGGTATGCTGTGCTGTTACTTTTTGTATTATATACATATTCATAAAATTGTTATATTGCTGGCAGAACTCTTTCAGAGACTGAAAGATTTCTTTGGAATGAATTTAAAAGGTTCTTTTATTTCCCTCTGGAAAGTTTGAAAAAAGCTATTGTTGATGTTTTTTTTTGTTGTTGTTGTTTGTTTGTTTTTGTTTTGTTTTTTTTGCTTGTTTGTTTCAAAGAGATTAAATTTAGATTCTACTATCAGTGTTTAGGTATAACAGAATCATCAGGTAATACTTTAAATGAAGAAGCCCACTTGTGCTTAGATTGTTGTTCAACCATTCACCACTCTTTCAAGGACTTTTTGGAAGGAAACGGACAAACAAGTTTGTAGTTTACCTTATGTACATCTGATTTTTTTTTCTCTTAAAGATATGTTTTAATATGTTTCTGCTTAGCAAGCCAGTTTTCAGTTTACTCCTAAAATGTGAAAATATTCATTTCCTTTTTTAAAGTTTTTAGTCATAATTAAAGCATAATATATATAGTATAAGTGCTCTATTTGATAAAATTTCATGAAACTGGTAGTATTTGTTCCTGTTCCGAGTGTTTTGAAGTTTCCCAGTGCTTGGCCATAAGGTGGATTTTATTTTATTTTTTTATCCTTCATGCTTTGTCCTCGTTCTTTGTCCCAATGTTTCATTTTTGCTTTCTCGACATCTTGTGGTACTGAATTTCCATAGCCAGTCATGTAAATATTTTCTCTCTTTAATTGTATCTTTCTTCCTTACCTTTTCAATATTTCTTTGGCTGTGTCTTTTAGCTCTTCAAGTTACTCGATTTAATTTCTAACAACTTTCTTAATTTTTGTTCTTTTGTTTTACCATGCTGTTTTTCTAACTTATTAAGAATTACGGATAGTGTTTTAGAGTTTTCTTCCCCCTGTATGATCTCCATGTTCCCAAATTTTCCTTTTTTGTGTTTGTTTTACTATTTTTCATGTTAGATGCTTTGTTTGAGTGCTTGCTAGCCCTTAGTCTACTTATAATTAAGCTGATTGGAGATTGTACATGTTGGGGTAACTTTTGGCAGTATTATTTACTATATAGTTGGGGCATTTCTTTGGGAAACATGTGATTCCAGTTCTTTGTCAAACTCTGCATAGTGAGTAACCTTGTATCCAGCCTTTTGAAACCTGTTTGGGGAAAGAAGGCTGAGGTAGCCATAGTTTCTTTTTTTAAAATTAAAATGCTATATTAGTTTGTTAGGGAGTTATAACAAACTACTACAGACTGAGCGACTTGTAGCATAAATGTATTTTCTTTGTGGTACTAGTGCCTAGAAGTCCAGTATCAAAATGTTGGCAAGATTGGTCTCTTCTGAGGCCTGTCTCCTTGGTTTGCATGGATAGTTATCTTTCTATATTTTCACATGGTATTCCTCTGTGTCTTCATTTCCTCCTTATAAGGACACCAGTAATATTAGATTAGGGCCACCCTAGTGATTTCATTTCTTAATTACCTTTCAAAAGACCCTGTTTATAAGTATAGTCACATTCTGAGGCGGTAGGAACTGTGACTTCAACTTGTGATTGGTGGGTGGAGGTGTTAGTCTATGCTATACACAACGACCATGTGTTTAACCTTCTCTAGAGAGTAAAATTCTACTATTTTGTGAGGGTGAGAAATGGTCAGTCATATGTTTCAATCACACCTTTTATTTTTTTTCATTCAAGTTGAACTGTACAAAGTTGCTCATATTGCAGTTTTTTACCTAATAAAATGGCAGTTTCATGTTATTTGACTTGTGCTTTCATCAGGGCTTCTTAGCTCCTGACACACCACACACACACACACACACACACACACACAATGGAGTATTTGCCTATATTTGTCACTGTCCTTTGCATGCTTTAATCAGTGTTTGACTCAGCCTTTCTGTAGGGCATGTGATCCTACAGACAAGCTGCTTGTCTTCATATTGAGCAGCTGTGTTTTGTTTGCAGGTATGAAAAGAATAGCTTTTACCTCTCCTAGCTCTTGTCTGTGCTGCTATATTTCTTTGCTACCTTCAATAAGCATACGTAATTACTAGAAATGAATAAATATTGTGTATAGCAGATAAAAGTTTCACTGTGCTTTGTTTTCTCCTCAAATTGCCTGTTCTACTGAGGGATAAAGTTGTTGCTTACATGATAACTGTAAGATGTTTGATATCTACTGTCATATTCAGTTCTGTTGTGATGGCCTGAATATGAAATCTGAAGAAGCACAAAGTAGGTGAAACAATAATCAAGTACAACATTCTTTATTATATTAAAAGATAAAAGTTTAGAAACTTTGAATTCAAGTGATTCAAGCACTTTTCTTTAATTTACAAAATTGGCTGAATTATTCTACAACATGAGGGAGAAGGTAATAAGCATTAAGTGTTTAAATTTAGTGACAATCTTGCTAAATAGTTTTGTTATTTTAAAGGCTCTGTTGAATCTAGTCTTTGAGAAAGTACTTCCTTTCTTTTAAGGCTGATCTTTAACTCTTCTAAATCCTTAGTTTGAAAGAGTAATTGTATTTGCATCAGTCCACTTGTAGTAATTAAACTTTTTTTTTTTTTTTTTTTGGTCCTGGGATCAAAATCATGACCTTGTGCTTGCCAGGCAGGCACTTAGGCCACTGAGCTAAATCCCTGGCCCAAAACATTTTAATACATTTTATGACTATTTTTAACAATGTTAGTTAAAAAGGAATCAATGCTTTTTTGTCAACTAAAAAATACTAATTTAAAAATCTTACCTCAGTCTTGGAGCATTCTGCTTCATTGTGTCTTTAATATTTAGTATTTGAAGATAGGTTGTAAGTGTGTGTGTCTGGTTTGCTTTGGTTGAGGATAACAAAATTATACTACTGGAAATTAAGTGGAAGTCTATTAATGAAAAGGCTAAATAGTTAGAAACAAAATATAGCCAGGCAATGTGGCTCTCGACTCGGGAGAATGAGGCAAGATTGCAGATTCTAGGCCAGCCTGGGCAATTCAGAGATTAAAAAAAAAAACAAAAACAATTGAAAAACAAAAAACCAAAATAATGCCATTATCTGATACTTTTAAAAGTATACAGTACCTGAGACTTTATTTCTTCATTATAGGACAGTATCCTGATGACTTTATGGATTTATTTTGTCAATATTCAAAGTGTTTATCAACATTTTTAACTTTGTCAAAAAAATTTCTTCTCAAGTGTTCTGAACATCTTCCTTAGAGTCAGTCAGCTTCACTGCTTATCAGAGTCACTGTTTTAGAAACAGCCAAAGTCAGCTGACTCATCCCACCTGTGGTCTGACTGAGTCTGAATGGAATGTCTTTTCTATCACCTAGCTTTAAGTTGTGGGTTTTTTAATTCTCTGTGGATTTTTCTATGTATTTGCAGTTTTAAAGGTTTTTTATTTATTTTGCGTTGAATCTTTTCTGTAGTTTGCATTTTTAACTGTAATTCCATTAATTGGAAGTCCTGCATCGACTCAGGAAGTTCTTGTGTGAATAAATGAGAACGGTAGATTGTAAATTAGGAGATATTTAAATAACTGAAAGTAGTAAAAAGTTCTGTGAAAAAAATATGATTGATTAGAACTGTGAGCAAGGCCTGGTGGCACAAGCCTGTAATCTCAGCACTCTGAGACTGAGGCAGGAGGGTTGCCTTGGGTTTGTGGCCAGCCTGGTTTACATAAAGGATTTCAAGACCAACTTGTGTTATATAACTACATAGTGAGACCTTCTCAAAAAAACAAAACAAAACAAAACAAAAACCAAAAAACTATTAAGAATGGGGATTTCAAAGAAACAAGCTCCCTGCCAGGAATCTTGAATTGCTAGGCTGAATCTTTAATAACTTTTTCCTCTGTCTTACATCTTCAACTGCCCTATAATCTAGGGTGAACTTCTCAACTTCTATAAGCCTGTATTTTTACTAGGGAAAAAAGGGTGATTAAAGGATTTAAAAGTATATTAAGAACCTGGTACATTGATTTATACCTGTAATCTCAGCACTGAGAACACTAAGGAGAGAGGATCAAAACTTTGATTTCTGCCTGGACAGCTGAGCCAGACCCTGTTTTAAAGTTTTTAAATGAAATAATAAATGAACAGATGAATGAATGGGATGCAGTTCAGTGCGAAGGTCTGTGTTCCATCCCCAGTACTGCAGCAAGAGGGGACTGAAGGGGAGAGGGAGAGAGGGAAAGAAGGAGAAGGAGGAGAGGAAGAGAGGAAAGAAGGAGAAGGAGGAGAGGAAGAGAGGAAAGAGGAAGAAAAGAAGGAGAGGGAAGAGTGAAGAAGAAAAGGAAGAGAAAGAAGTGGGGAGGGAAAGAGGGAGGCAGGGAGTGAAGCACATGGAGACCTTGATTAAAGGTAGTGTGAACTCCTATTTAGAGTTATTTTCTCTCTCATTGAAGGTTTTGCCTGTATTTTCTCTTTTAGCTTTGTAAAATTCTATTTTTGAAATGAAAATATAGTTTCTTTCAATATTAGGAAAAAAGTACACTCCAGTCATCACATCCTCAGTGCTTTAGTGTTGCCCTGAGTATCCCATTATTATATGTATTTTATTAAAGAAGTTAGACTTTGGGAACAGAAATTTTTCCATCATATATTTTTGATTTAAAATATTATTTTAGCTGGGTGAGCACTTGGGTGGCTGAAGCAGGAGGAGAATCACCATGTGTTTAAGGCCAGCCTGGGCTACATAGTGGGACTGTGCCAAATAAAAATAAAAGAAAATACTATTTGCAGTTTTCTCTTTTTCTTATTTAATTATGCTTACAAAGGCAAAGCCGATATGTAAATACATGGTGTTCTTCAGACTGAAATAGTCAGCACATCTACTTTATGCCACTTGTTTCATATGCTGCGGTTTCTAGCTATGCACCATCTTGCCCCTCAGTAAAATTTTATTTATTACATTTATTGGTACATTTTAGGTATACATAATGATTGCATTCATTATAGGGAATTTGTTCCTGTATATGATATAACTTTTTTTCCCATTCCCCTACCCTATCTTCAACTCCTGTCCTCCTCCCTATTTATAAAAACTTTGTTTCCATCTTTCTCTTCTTTTCTCATCCTTTTTTTTCTTCCTTTTCCCTTTCTTCCTTTCCTCCTCTCCCTTCCCTAGTTCCCCTTCCTGTTTGGACTTTTCTTCCTATTTCACAAAATCAAATACACATTTTGGTCCTTATTTACATTTTGAGTTTTTTACACCAGAGAAGCAGTGCAGTATTTACACGCATGTGACTGGTTTATTTCACCAAGAGTATGGCCTCAAGGTGCATCCATTTACCTTAGGACTGTCTCCAGCTTGTCCTTCTTTGTGAAAGAGTAGCACTTCTTTATATAAAAAACCACATCCTCTTCATCCAATCATCAGTTGATGCTCCTCAGTAAAATTGAAAGAGGAAAATTCTCTAAGTTTTTCTTAAGAGTTTTGGAACTTGTAATTAGGATATTTGTTTGAAATTATGTCAGCCTTTTGTGGGAAAACACTGAATTATCTCAGAAGTGTTAAGTGGCAAGAATGCCATATCAGCTCTCTATCAAGGAAAGTCAGTAAATCACTGTAACAGTGTCCTACAGAGGAAAAAAGCAGGCAGGCAGTGAAGTTGCAGGTCTTCCTCTGCTTCTCACTGCATGGTACTTTGAGGAGTTTGAGAATCCTGAATTTGAAACCAACTTTCTAGGACATTATGAAGATATAAATTTCAAGGTGCAGCACAAACATATTGTATTTGATGGTTATTTGTCTGATTTATACTTTTTAACTATTGAGATATGTAGCATGAGTCTTTGGTGGTATTCTCAACATGGACCCTAGAAAAGGTCTGCAGAAGGGATAAGGAGATTGTTTGAACTTTCATTTTTCCTTATAGATGAGCCTTGTCATTTGACCCTGTGGCTAGTCCAGTACTGATTAGGCCTTCAGGATGCCTTTAAAGTGGTGCTTTTAGCTGTACTGTGGCCCAGGCCTGTGCCTTGGCACTAGAGGGAGGCGACCTGAAGTGAAAACATACTTCCTTGTTGAGCTACCATGGTAACAAGTGGAAAGGTCATTTGGGAACACTGGAAAAGGAATTTTTTGATTTAACTGTGGCCAAAATATTTTCTTAGGATTATATGTGTTTTTCAGGTTTCAGTTAAACATTGATTGTCACCTTTTGGGCTTTTTCAAAATCTGGAGTAAAATTTTTTTCTACCTACTTAAATATTTTTAGGTGAGAGCAAGAGAATATAATAAGGATAAGAAATGTATTATCAAGATTGGTTCCTTTATATCTCTGTAAATACTATTTTGTGAGACAGGAAATATATAAACCAGTATCATCTGTCTATTTTAGTATGCTACTTATTAAATATGCTGTAGCATATATATATTATAATATATATGGTACATTTGTATACTACAGCATACCTAGTATGCTGACTTGTAAAGAGAATTTACAAGTCAAAAGATTAGTGGTTTTTATAAATTCTGCACTAAATTATTCTATTATAAATGATATTCTGATTAATATACAGATAATATTTTCTGAGTATAGGATATTCATTTTCAGTATTTATAGAAATAATCATCTTATTGGAGTCAATTTATATTGGTACTACAAATTTAGCATCTTCAGTTTTTCACTTCAGTTAGCTTTTGAGATACCAAAACATATATCCTTAAATTTAAAAATTAATTTTTTAGGTTGGATGTGGTGGTACATTCCTATACTTTCAGCACTCTCACAGGCTGAGGCAGGATTGTAAATTCTAACCCAGTGTGAGCAGTTTACCAACTTAGTGAAACCTTGTCTCAATGGTTAAAATAAAATTTAGTCTAGTATAGTAATGCACACATCCCAGCACTTGGGAGGCTGAAGCAGGAGGATTGCTGTGAATTTGAGGCCTTCCTGGGTTTCATAATTCAAGCCCAGCTTGAAATACATAGTAAGACTCTGTTTCAAAAATTGTCAAAAAAATTTAAAACAAAATGTAGAGTTGGGATGTAAGTGCAGAGACTTTAGTTTAATGTAATACCACAAAAAGTTAACTTTTTTGTTTTAATCATCTTAATATTTAAAATCTATATAATGCATAATATACACATATATAGAAACAATGAATTTTTTCTTGCCTCTGTCAAAGAGATATTTCTAAAATTATTTAATTGTACTAATATTATTGAACTTTAAATACTTTAATTTTAAAATTTTTTATTGTATGACTTTAGAATGTAAATTATATATTAAACTACCAGATACGTTTTATATATACAATTAACATAATTGTAAAAATAAAGCTTAAAGGATGGAATTACATAATTTACAAAATTTATAAAAATTATGTTTTTTTACATAAATTTATAAAAATTATGTTTCACTTTCTTAAGATGTAATGATTTTGACATGATATGACAAATGAAATAATGCTTATTTCATTAATTTGTGTTTCAGATGATAGAAGTATTTACACATGTTAGAAAATAGATGTCTGAGGAATAAAATGAAAAAAATAGCCTCAGAGTTTTGATGAACTTGTAGAATATATGGACAGTTTAGTAGAATTGAAGTCTTGTAGTGAGCAAAAACTCAATATGCACTTCACTCAGTGGTCCATTATGTTTTGTTAATGTATGCATCAATAAGAAAATGCACTGCTTTCTAGGTTTGTACTTCAGAAAGTGCCAGTTAGTTTCCAAGGAAGATGTTACTCATGATACGAAGCTTTTTTGTTTGATGCTGCCACCAAGCACTCATCTCCAGGTGCCAATTGGGCAACATGTTTACCTCAAGGTAACTATCACAGGTAAGGCACTTATAGGCTTTGGAGGAACATTTTGCTCCTTCACAAGCAGTTCAAAATAGTACCAACATGTTTTGGAAACTATCATCTAAGTGATTAGTGTTTCAGGCAGCCAGCTAGATTCAGTGTAAGCCAGAATCTAGGTTTGCAGTGTCTCCTACAAGTTGGAACTACGGTTGCGTCCCATTATCATGTGGAACAAAGAAATTGCCCTAGTCAGATAATTCCATCAGCCTTGTACTTTTTTACTGACACCCTGAAGAAAGAGGAAAGGTATATGACTTGTTTTAAATGCCCTTCTTCTGGATATCCAATATTTTCTTGACCTTTTGAAGTTTCAGAAGGTAAATTCTGATGCTAATCATTGTTTTCTCAACAATTAGTCTTGACAGATTACTAGCTAGGTTTTGGTAGATATGGTATATTACAGTGGTACCCTTAGGTTTTTCCTCTTCATTGTCACTAATTCCAGTGTACCACTTAAGAGCTGATATCTTCCAGTGTATTTATTGCCAGTGTAATTTAATTTACATGTGAATAATATATATGTTAAGGACAGTGTTTTAAATATTGGTCTTTAAAATGTGTGGTGACTCTTCTCTTTGAAAGTTGGCTAGCTAAAACTGTAGCATGAATTCTTATTTTACCTTTTAGAAAGTAATGTGTTCTTTGAAGTAGTTAGATTATTATTCTTTTCATTCACTTACCAAAGTGTCATATGATATGTCAGAACATAAAAATAATTGAAAATACATAAAATGAAAAACAAGGTTCTTCCCTTTCTCTGAAAATGATCTCATGATAAACCAATAACTATTGTTAGAGCCAGGAATATAGCTCAGTGGCACAGCACCTGCCCGGCAAGCACAAGGTCAGGAGTTCAATTCTCAATACAAAAAAAGAAAAAAAGAAAAATGTAAAACAAAAATCACCCAGGAACACTTTCCAATAAATATTATTTAATTAAAATTACTATGTAAGCAACTTCTTATACTCCATGGGAATTTTTTTGTCATTTTAATGTTGGCCCTTTACAAAGTTTATATGCCAATGGAATAGATAAATTTGTTAATGCATGTCCTTGTGAGTTTAGACCACATTTAATAAAAATAGGTTGTCTATACTATGGTTAAAATATTGATTTGGTAAAATTATTTCAGGGCTTGTAGGCTTGAGGTAATATAAATCATATGCTAGTAAATATAGAGCATACAGTTATAATTATATGCATATTAGTCTTAAGTATTGATAGCATAAAATTTATGTGTTTCATCTTTAAGAACTTAAGTTTTTAAAATTTCTTTTTTTTGAATTTTTTCTAGGAACAGAAATAGTAAAGCCATATACACCTGTATCTTCTTCCTTACTCTCAGAGTTCAAAGAACCAGTTCTTCCCAACAATAAATACATCTACTTTTTGATCAAAATCTATCCTGCTGGACTTCTCACACCAGAACTTGATCATCTTCAGATTGGTTAGTAATTCTGCATTTTGTAAACCTCATTTGTGCTCTAGGTTGAATCACATACCCTCTACTTTGCTCCATGTGGGCATCTATTAAATATCTTAGACCTCGTCATGTCTATAGGTTCTTTGTCTTACACTCCATGTCCCCTTTCATTATTATGTGCCCTTGGCTAATCTAGGGACTTGGGTCATCCTAAAGTCTAGTCATTTTCTCTCTCCCAATTCAGTTAGCTGCTAAGTTCTGTTGAGTCAACCTCCCAGTAAATTTTTACTCATTCTTTACTGTCCCTTTTGCCATCCTCTAAAAGCAAGCTTTTGTCTCCTCTGTCACAACCTGTAGATGGTTGCTCACATTTGACCTTTAACACATCTCTTTCTCTACCTCTTCATTTGCATTTTCCACTTGTTTATCCATATTGCCCTGAGCACAGATTTCATCATGTTGCTCTACAACTTTGAAACCTCTGATGGGTCCTTGTTATTTATACTGATTAAGTATTCTGCGTGGCCCACAAAAACTTTGATGATTTCTCCAGTTTCAACTCTTGCTATGCAAAAGTACTCCTCCTTAGTTTCACTGGTTTGTTATCTGCATTCATAGGTATAAGCAGACACCTAACCTAAGATGTCTGTTAATCCTTTGCCTCTCAAGTGCCTCTTTTTAAAGATTCAAACAAGATATCATTTCCCTTTTTTTGGCAAAGTCTCATAGGCTGGCCTTGAACTCACTTAATTTGCATAGGCTGTCCCTGAACTCACAGCAGTTTACCTTCCTCAGCCCTCTGAGTGCTCTTTTCCTTTTTGAAGCCTCCCTCCTCCTCTGAAACACCCAGTAACTATTTAGTTATAACTCCAAGGATAAATATATTTCTTCTTTATTAGAGTTTAAGAGCAGAAATTATCTTACTTATATTTGTATTCCGTATCTGTCATGACAGTTGGTGTATAATAGGCTAATGTGGCAGTTGGCACACTAGATGTATATTAAAGGACTGAATAAAAGAACTATGACATGTGTTAAGATTTTAAAACCTTTCTTCTTGCTTCAAATTCTTTTTCTGTTTCTTCTAAATAACTTTTCTCTATTGCCTTTTACTACTTTTTTTTTTTTTAATCTATTTGCAAAAGTGTTCTAACATAGCATTAGCAGTATACTGGGGTAACACGGAAGGGCATCACTAAAATTTGGAAGCACATTGCTACTTAGAAGCAAAATGCTACTTTCTGAAAGTTAAATTTAGGAAATTACTCATAGCACACATAATTATCAGTGCTTACATAATCCAAAACACTATATAAATGTGAACTTGATGTATTTTGAAATGTAAGTCATAAGAGGGCTATCACCTTGTAAAGAAAAGACTGGTACATGATTATAATATAGTAAGTGGAAACTTAATGACCAGTGTTGTAATCTATTTACAGATATTTTGTGAACATAGCAGAGTAGAGAGTTAGTCTCCAGACAATAAAATGAAGTGTTATTTCAGCTTCATCCAGGAACTATAGACATGTCACAAACTGTGTCACTTAGAGTTATACACTGTTATAAGGCCTTATCTTGGCCTCATTGAATTCACCTATAAAATTATCCATCTTTTTGTTTTATTCCCATGTTCACCAGCAACCTTTATATCATTAATTTTGCCTTTGCCTGGAATGTTTAATGTTTAGGGCTCTAGATACCTGTACTAAGTTCAGGATACCACATGTCACTTATTAATCATGTGTTGCTGTTTTGTCATGCATACTTCATCATGGATACTCTTGTGAGATTGATTAGAAACAGTTATCTTGAGTGAATCTAATTAGTCTTATAGCTTTGGAAGGACTGAACTGTGGATAAAAGTTAGCAAGTTATTATAGACCTATGAAACTTCTCTAGTAAATAATCATCTGACTTTCCTAAGGGCATTCTGATTTTTGTGTGTGTGTTTCAGAAATCGAACTTAGGACTTTCCACTTGCCAGGCAGGCATTGTACCGCTGAGCTATATCCCTGGCCAAGGACATTCTGATCTTATGGTCCCTTTCAAACTGTAACAAGGAGCTTATGTTATTTTCTAATACTTAGTTAATTATTGTAAATTTTTTATTTTCCTTCAGTTGTAAAACAAGGGAAACATTCTGACTATCCAAGCATTTTAAAACAAACCCAAGTATTTTAAGTCATGTAAAAATAGTTGCTATTTTTTTTTTCATTTTTACATTGAAAATCTCCAAATTGTAGTCCTTGACAAAAGTTTTCTTTTGTGAATGGTTCATGGTGTTCTTATCAATTGCACTGTATAAACTAGATACTGATTTCTCATCTGTGTTGATTCTAGATTGGAAACCAGTGTGCTTCAACTATAACTCATTGCTTTTGACTCAGAATAGGTCTTCTTATTTTAATTGATAGGTATATCAAAAATTTGATGGAAGAAAAATGAGCATATTTTCTGATGTAAGATTAAAAAAAACACTTGTTTTAATTTTCTTTCCTATTAATCCTGTCACTGTATAATCAGTATGTGAATAGCCAGTATCTATTCTGTATCATGTATTGTGCAGGACAGGTATATCTGGATTCTGCTTTTGCGGTGCTTACGATCATTTTTGGACAAATATTTTGCAGTAGTTTATAAATTATAGGGTTTAAATTTAGAAAATAATGGTGGGAAATGATATAATTAAATTTCATTTTAAATTTGATTGTAATGTTATAATCCATACCTACTTGGAAACTTAATGATTGTCTTTAAAACTCCTTACATATATTAAAGACTGATATGTAGTCAGCAGGTTAAATATTTATTCTATTAATCATTAGTGTTCTAAATTCAGCCATCTCACTTTTTCTGCTGGGTTTTTTTTCTGATTTAGTTTATATTTTATTATTTAGGAGATTTTGTTTCTGTAAGCGGTCCTGAGGGCAATTTTAAAAAATCCAAACTCCAGGAATTAGAAGATCTCTTTTTAGTGGCAGCTGGAACAGGCTTCACACCAATGGTTAAAATACTGAATTATGCTTTGAGTAATATCCCCAGTCTCAGGTATGTAATTTTATCTTCAATGACTACTGTTTGTCAGGATGAAGCAGTTGTGGTGAACTTATGGCGTATGTGCCGCTGCTAGCTATTGTTATCATTGAAAGATCTAAAAGGTTTACCATCACTAGAAAGGTATTCTAAATTACTTGGACTTTGTTAGATTTGTTCTCATTCCCTCATTCATCATTTTTTACTCTGTTTTCTGTAGTGATAGCTATTTTATTAACTTAGTTCTTTTATCTCATTTCAGTTTTTGATATTTTTGGTTACCTACTCACTTCTAAAAAGAATTCACCCTAGTTCAGTTTAGATTTTCCACTTGAAATTTATATTTTAAATGTAATTAATTAGTTACATTACACTCTTTGTTTTTTCTTTTAAGGAAGTTGAAATTGTTGTTCTTCAATAAAACAGAGGATGATATAATTTGGAGAAACCAATTGGAAAAATTAGCACTTAAGGACAAAAGGTATTACACTAGTGTTAATTCTAAATAATTATATTTGTGTATTAACTTTAAGCTTTGTCTAAGTTTTGAATTGACCAGGAAGCTCTTCAAACAAAAATACAAGCTAATTCAGCCTCTAAAAGTAAGTAATGTTAAAGCCCCTATGTCCAAAGAAATACTGCCTGATAAAAAATGTAGGTAATGTATTATATAAATATATATACTCCTGAATTGAGTTTCATTGAAAATGCTCCAGTATTACTGGTTTGGTAATTTGAGGTTGTCTTGTATAATGCAACAGATAAAATAAATCTGATAATGTTAGATTAAGCAAAACTAAAGGTATTGCAGGGTTTTTTTAGAGCCTTAGTTACTCTCTTAGAAGATCTCTTAGTGATTTTTCTGGAAATGGATTTGTTTAGCAAGATTGTCTTCATTTTTGTTATTTGTGTTAACATTTATATATAGCCCTATTACTAACAATTCTAGTCAAACTGAGAGAAAACAGCTTTAGTTAAACTGAGGTCAGAGACAGGACAACTAATTGAAACTTTGTTTTGTTGAAGAAAATAGTCCAGAAAAAAATCAACTAAAATAATTTAAGCATATGCAGCAATTTCCTTTAAATATTTGAAAATAGTAAGAAACTTAAGAACAAATGTCTTTTACAATAATGAATTAGACATGCTATCAGACTTAAGCATTTTTATAATCATTAAAAGCTAGACTTTGGGCTTTGTAAGTTGCACAAAGTATCTGAAGTAAAAACATAACAGTCTCATGTAAAATTCTAGGGCTTTGTAAAGTTAAAGCCCTTAGAAACATAGCTGTCCTAGGGGGTCTGGGTTCTTATATTTTCTGAATATCTGCAATAAGGTAATACAGTTGCCTTTCCTGTTTCTTTTCTTGCTCTTTTAATTACTTTCACAAAATTAAGGCTAACCTGAACCTTTTTATCCCTATTGAATAATTACTGTTATATACCTACTTAAAGCATAAACCCAAGAGTATTTACTATATTTAGGTAACTATATGGCAATTTAAAGAATTCCTTAAAGAAATACCGGGCCTTAAGTTTTCATGCATCTTTCACACTCGGAAGCTTTTTTTTTTTTTGTCTTTTTGAGACAGCGTCTCATTGTGCAATTCAGGCTGGCCTTGAGCTCACTTTGTAGTCCAGGCTGGTCTCTAACTCACTAAGGTCCTCCTGCCTCAGCCTCCCGAGTGCTGGGACTACAAGGGTGTGTCACACCTGGCTACACTCGGAAGCTTTTTAGAAACCTAAAACCTAAATTCAAGTTTCCATTATACTCAGATTTAAACTTTATGACTTGAGACTATTCAAAATTATGCAGTTCGGTGGGCCTGTCTCTTTATCTAACAAATAAAATAGTGACCTTTCCTGTTTCTTTCATTGAGAAATGTGAGGTTTGGAGAAGATAATGTAAATACTCTGAGAACTGCAAAGCCTTTCCTCAGATGTTTGCATTGGGTTACAACAGATCTCTGTATATGGAGATATATACAGATGGCTTTGGAACATTATCAGAAATAGTGCCATAGGCTGAGGCTATGTGTTGGAATAGAACCCTAGCCTGAGTTAGAGTAATATTCTTCAGTCAAATCATAATTGTTTCCCATACATAAAAGGAAAGTAAAAGCTCAGATTTAGTGTAATTTTAATTAATGACATTGCATATTTTAGTATTTAAGGCTGTTAATGTTTAAATATATGTTAAATCTCCCTTTCTGACATCTTGACTGTCCTATGTCACTTGTAGTTTTAGTAGGAAAGTGCTGACAAAATTTGTAGCCACATTTCGTTAAATTATTACTGAATTCTGCATATAAAAATTCTCTGAAATTTTGTATTTAAAAAAAAATTGAAATGCTGTCTTGAATTATGTCTTATCCTGTCACTCAGTCCTAGTGGTGGCGTTCTGAAATATATCAGTAACTGTAGAAGCCATGCCTTCTGAGGAATAGACGGTGTGTGGTGGAGGTGTAGGGATAAGAAGAGATAATTGTATTTTTGTGAGAATGATACAGTATCAGAGCGGCATGGAAGAAGGTTTTGAGCTGGGCTTTGGAAAATAAATTAGCATTTCTGTGACCAAGAAAGCAAGTGTGGGTAGTAGAATTACACAAGTAACAACATGAGAGCCAGAATGTTCTGATATTTTAATGACAGAACAGAGTTCAATTTTGTACTTAGTACTTTTCATTAGCTAGATAAACTAGGAAAAGCTGGAATCCCAAGTACTGTGAAATTTTAATTTGAGGGTAATAGGGAATTACTGCAGTTTTTAAAACAAAGAAGTAAGAAGGTTGAATCTGGGTTTTCAGGAGAACTAATGTGGCACTGGAGTGTCAGGCAGATTATAGCTAAAACCATTAAGAGTAGTATTTTAGACAGGATGTAAGGGCCTGATATGGTGTTGTAGCAGTAAAACTGAGGAAGTGGGAGGGTATCTGTGAGCAATATGAAGGAGGTGGATGTTGGAAGCTGAATGTCTGGAACAGGAGGAGAGTAATAAGTTGCTGCATATGCAGGATCTGCGTATGATTTCTAGAAATACATTTGCATTTCTAGTCTTCATCCGAGATCACTGTGGGTGTTGATATTTGAGAAACAGGCATTCACAAAATCTCTCCCCCTTTCTATTTTTTTTTTTTTTTTGCATTTTATGGGTTTTCTGAATTTATTTTTTAGGTAACCTTGTTTTTAATCCTTTCTGGGTTTTTTGAGATCATAGAGCAAAGAGGAATTTCAGGATATTTTTGATATCCCTCTATCACATTCAATGCTATAATTATTTTAGACAGTAAGTTGGCCTTCATTCAGAAAATTCCAAGAGAAGATCTGTGTCTTGAGATAAGTCCTTCATTAAGGAATTCTTTATTTTAACTTAGAATTATTCTTGCTCCTGTTTAAGCCCTTTTCTCTTTCTGTGAAGAAGGTGATATGCAGAATAGCAGCCTCTTTGCAGTATTCTTAAATTGTATTCATGCCATCTGTTCACTTTTTCCATTAAGTACCTAAAATTATAACCAAGTGACCATTATGTAAATAAATACTAAATGCATAAGAAATGTATACTTTTTATATAAAGGTCCTGGTTACTTACCATCTATCTAGTAGATGCCTGCCATTGATTAGTTTTGTTTTTTTTAAAGCATCTCAGCAAATAAAAATTGTGATTAGGTCTTTACTGCAGATTACATAGATTTCAGCATTAATTTGTATATCTTATTTTATTTCAGTGATAGGCTCATTAGAAGTAGAGCTGTGGGAGACCACTGTTCTATTGTAATTCGATTTTGTACTTTCTATCTTATCCCCATATATGTATATAATTGGAAATTTCTTAGATAGTGGTTCTGCAGCTGCTTTGGGGAACCTCTCTGATATGCTAATGAAAGATTATAAACCTTCTTTCCAGAAAAAAATGTACTTATTAACTTATATACATTTATGTATATAGTTTCATGTATGACACCATATGATCTTGTTTTTTTCAAGTACAATTTTAAATTTTAGCCAATATCTCTTCTTTGTAAGTAAGTTCCTTTATTCCCTCAACAATTATTTTTTGTGCCCTTTTGTTGAGCCAGGCCTGAATAGAATACTGAACAAGAAAACAGGAACTGTCCCTTCATGTAGCAGTAAGGAAATGCCATGTTCTGTGATTTTCTAACACTGTCCAAATTTTAAGGACTAGGAAGAAAAACCCAAGTTAATGAAAGAAAGTACTGGTTGACTGTCCCTTATCCAAAATGCTTGCAACTGAAAGAGTTTTAGATTTTGGGTATTTTAGATTTTGGAAGTTTTGAGATATGACATGATGTTCAAAAAGATTCATATTTTTGGAGCTCTTCTGATTTCAGACAAGCTGTTTGCATCAGCTCTTTCTTAAGCTTTAAATTAATGGACAATCAATACCTACAGTACTACTTTTCAGGAGATATCTTAGTTAATACCCAGGAATGTATTTGATTTGATGCTATTGAAAATGTTAATAATTACTTTCGTTTGCTAAGATAGAGCAAACAGAACAAGTATAACACAGAATTTTGAATTTATTTAAGCTTTTCAGCTTTACTTAATAGTTTACTAAGCCTGTGGGAAGGTACAGTCTGTGATTACATTGTGAGATTTAGGCCGATATTTTTTCCCATGTTAACTCTGTACACTTTCTTTAATCTATTTTACTCATGGTCTTGGAATGTTCCTGTGTGTTGGCCACCAGGTACAGTGATAACCAAAACAGACATGATTCTTGTTCTCATGGGGTTTGCAAGTCTGATGGGGAATGTGACGATAAAATAATCATTGTAGAAATACACTTACAACCCGAAATAAGGTCCACGAAGGAAAAGGAAAATATCTCTATAATGTAATTAAGGATTCTAGGCTGGTGGGGCTGCAGCGCCTCCCTGTGGACATGGTGTTGAACTAAGAATTGATGAGGAGGGTAGTAAAAACATTACAGAAAGACCAAGAATGGGCAGTGCAACTGCAATGAAGATTGAGAAAAGCAACAAGTCAGGAGCTAGGAATTGATTATACACTGGATATAAGTGGTGAGGCAGAAGATTTCCAAGATAAATCCTAGATTTCTAGCTTGTATGATCAAGCAGACGGTGGTGCCCTTCATAGAGTTAACATCAAGTAGGGGCAGGGAGATCACAATTTGAAGCTGTTGGTCTTGGACAGCAACAGCAAGGAATCAAAGAGACATCTTAGTAAAATTGGTTGCAAGGGTTTGGAAATTCCTGGAGAATTTTGAACCCTTGATTAAAATACACATCATTGAAAATTGCTCTTTATTGTGAGCAGATTGTTAAATAGAAATGTGGAGTTCTCAGAGATCCCTTGGAATTCTCTTTCAATGAGTTAACTCAAAATGCCAAGTTACTTTCTTGTCTATAGCAAAAGCTAGTCCTTAGTAAATTACCAGTTTACCTGTATGCCAGGGATTTTCTGGCAAGTGTATCAGTCTTGATATATTAAATTATTCTTTAGGGGAGGTGTTTCATTGAATTTGAAACTTGATAGTAACATGTCTAAAATAATAGACTTTTTAAAACTTTCTTTGCATAGATTTGATGTTGAATATATTCTCTCAGCGCCAACATCTGAATGGAATGGCAAGCAGGGACAAATTTCACCAGCTCTTCTTTCTGAATTTTTGAAACGAAGTTTAGAAAACTCCAGAGTCCTCCTCTGCATTTGTGGACCAACACCATTTACAGAACAAGGAATAACGTGAGTAGCACTGTGATAGGAAACCATGTGCCACAGTCTGAAGATCTTGCATAAAAAGTGGTTCAGTTCTTTTTTGGGTCTACCTAATCATATGAGCATACACCTTAATAATCTGTTAACAGTGTTTTTAATCTATACAGGTAAAGGGTTGGAGGCCGGAATTTGCATAATGTTAAGATAGGTACTCAATAGCAACATACAGTGGTCAGTGTCTCTGCCTGTGACTGGCAGTATGGACATTCACAAAATTGGTGCCAGAGTCTTATTTGGGACATTAAGCTGAACCTCTTCCACCAAAGCTTGATACTATAAATAGTAATAAATAATCAATGTTACTCGCATTGTAGTTTTTAGTCTTCATTTTTTGCTTCTGGGTAAAAATTAGTAAATAATAAAAATAATGATCCAAAACCAGACAGCAAGATACAAAGGAGGTACTACAACTCAAATAAGGCAAGACTAACAGTTGAACCCTGGAAAATGAAAAAATCAATGGTATTGGCTACTGCATTTGAAATTCACCTTGATGTGATTTAACTCTAAAATGACTTTAAAATATTTGAGTACAGCCATTGAGTTCCTAGATGTTTTAAAATTTTCTATTTTTTTCTTGTTAGTGTGTAACCGAACCTAACATTTCCTAGATTTAGCATGCTGTTTTGTTTTTAATTACAAAAAGATTGGCCCTAATAAAAAAGTAAAGGAATTTAATTTTCTGTGAACAAACAGGCTAAGAGCTACATTATCTTCTACTGTGTGATATTGCTATCTTAGAAGTACTGTATCTCAATGAGTATTTGTAGATTGCATTATGCTAATACTTTTAAATGATTAAATCATAAACCCTTCAGCATTAAATGACTGGCTGAGTAGCACTCTCTTTTGGAAGTACTATAACATTACTAGATTTTTTTTCTCCTACTAATGATGGGCTTCTTGAGGGCTGGTACTGTCATTCATTTTAATTCCTGGATGTTATAGTACATTCTTTCCATACTGGTGCCTGAGTACATGTGCACTCAGTAGTCTTCAGGGTGTGGTGGCACATGTCTGTAATCCCGGCACTTGGGATGCTGAAGCAGGAGGATCATGAATTTAAGTCTTTCTCCCCAGCACTCCCAAACCTCCGACGTATAGCAGGGAAGGTACTGCCCACCATCCTGTGGGGCTCACAGTATGTCCTGGCCATTTTGCTAGGCTTCTTGCTGCCAGTGTGGAAACAGATATCGCTGGGACAGCCCTCCCTGCTCAGCCTCTTAGCGTGCCACCTGCCCCTCTTCTCTGGACCAGTTTCCATTACCTCTTCTTCCCAGTCCCAGGTGAGGCACATTGCCTTTATTTCTTTATTTGATGAAACTGGTACCTGTGTTGGGGAAACACAGCATACAAGCAAGAAGGTTACAGCCTCAGTGGCAAAAATTTCTCTTGTCAGGGATGAGAACTCTTGGAGTCATTTATATCATCCTTTCTTGAGACAGAAGATAACCAAAAAGTTACCATCAAGGATCTATTTATCTTGATAAGCTACTAATAATCCAAAATGTCTTGTCAGTATCAACTACAGCGTTTCTGACGAGTTTTGGCACTAGAAGATGCCCCCATTTGTTTGCCAAGATTGAGGGGAAGAGCAATGGAATTAAGACAGTTATAGTCAAAATGGTTGAATTGCAGAGGTGCTTAATCAACTTCCAATATATCAACTTTGGTTGTGATCTGGGAGCATAGACATAGTTTGGATTAAAGGATGTCTGACTGGTACATTACCAGAGAATCTTGTGAGGCAAATCAGCTGGAAGACATGTTGGATGGATTTACAAATTTATTCTGTTCCAAGTGTGAACCCTAAAACAGGTCTGCACGTGAATCTGAAGAAGCAATAGGTAATTCTTGTAAAGCAGGTAACTGTTCTAGCATGCTTAGCACACATCATAAGCTGCACATTCATTCTTAAAAGCCTATCTGAGAATAGCTACAGTGGTACAGGAAGAAAAAGAAAACTAGGGCAAAGACAAGGAAAATGGCTGTGTATCCATCAGAAAGAAACCACCACCACCACCACCACCACCACCACCACTACCAAATGAAGTGAGTCCTCCCGTATGTGCTGTGGAAGCAGAGGAGGAGGATAGCTGTGGGGAAGATACAACTGAGGAAGCGCAGAGGCACAGAGTACATGAAGTAATTCGAAGACTGTGCATATCTTGACTCTGTGATGATTTGAAAAGAACTGTGGAAGAATGTTTGAATACCCTGTTTGATTTTGTTCAGAAAAAGAGAGAAGAGAGAAGTGAGTCATCTGACAAATTGTTGCTAAAGCAGAGAGAGTAGATGTAAAAGTTTTGGGCCCTGCTACCCTTCTTTTTCATGAGAAGATTAGAGAAAAAAATTTAAGAAATACAGGAAAAGGTTCTATCACAACAGCAAAGCTCAGTGGTACCTTCTTCATGGTCTGGAGTGTGTGGGAGCAAAGCATCAAGCCTAGTTCCTCTCCACAATCCCATGTACCTTGAAGGAGATGCATGATGCCAATCATTTAGAAGAGGAGGTCATCATGACCTGGTCAGAAGAGGCATCTAAGAAGTACATTTCAAAAGAACTTGCCAGAAAGATTGATGTCACAGCAAAACCATTTATAGAACGGTTGAATGAAGCAGAGGTAGAATCTTGTGGCAGTAGTGAAAAAGATGAAGATGAGAACATTGAGGTAGTTGATTAGAAGATTGCCAGTGTGCTGAAAGTTGAAACTGAAGTTTGATAGGATGACATTGATACTGAATGCCATTTAAAAGGATAGATGCAATCTACGTAGATTAAAAGTGTAATGCTGCCAGTTTTTCTCCATTATCAGCCAGAAGTGCAGCACGTATGTACAACAGCTAAATGGTTTAAAGTCAAGGCTATACTTCATACTTAAAAAGCAAGGTAGTCATAATCTTATTATTTTTATATTTTAAAAATCAATTCTGATCCATATAACTCTTTTCTCTATTTTTCCACTGAGCTAATTTTTTAATGTTTTACTAACTGACTTACCCAGAAATTCATTAATCATGTAGGAATTCCTAGTATTATACTTGAACATGCTGCGTAGAGTTGTCTTTTTGAGATGTTTCACATCAGTACTTGAAACTCATAGCATCTACTTTGTGATTTTCAGTTTGGAGCTCATATCTTTGGTTTCCTTATCCTTACAATCATAACATGTCTTTCTTAAATTGAAAATTACATGAATTTCTTATGGTATCATTTGATTGATTTTCTGTAAAAAGACTTGTTCTCTGACATACTTGTCCCTAGTACCTTTTTAAGTTAATCTCAAGTCTGCCACACAGCTTCTAAGTAATCATATCTGTGAATTCTGTATCAATGGATTTAATTTTTCTGGTAGATCAGAAAAATTTTTTTAATTTCAGCTGTACTGAACATGTACAAACTCTTTGGGTCCATTTGTCCTTAAACAATATAGTATAACAACTATTTATACAGCATTTACATTGTATTGGATACTTTAAATAATCTAGAAATGATTTAAAGTATATGGCAGGATATGTATATATAGGATGCAATATATACATATTATATATTTATGTATATACTTATATACCTGTATGTATGTATATACTTTTTTCAATACATATGAAATGGAGAAAATGGAAAAGGACAATGGTAGGATGGTAAACATTGATCTTATTTGCTTTCAAACACAAAACATGTGTATTTTTTTTTTTCAGGTTGCTGCATGATCTTTACTTTTCCAAAGATGAGATCCACAGTTTTACAGCATAATGAAGAACTATCATTTTCTTTTTTTTGTTTTGTTTGTTTGTTACCGGGGATCAAACTCACCACCATGTGCTTGTAAGGCAGGCGCTTATGCTGCTGAGCTAAATCCCCAGCACAGAACTATCATTTTCATTTATTCAGCTAGTTTATCTAAATCTGTGATTGCTTAGAAATTTTTTAAGAGAAAATTTTTGTAAGTACTACAAGGTTAACTAGAATCCAGTCTTCAGTTTCTTAAATGAAATCAATTATTCCTTCAGTACATATTACTTGTTGGCTTTATTTTATACCATAACTTATTTTACTATTTAATATTTCACCTGGAAAGGCAGTCATAGTTACAGATACACATAAGATTCTTTATTATGAATTACAAATTTCCTTATTGTTGAAACTGTATTACTGTTTAAAATAAGCAGCTATGTTTTATGACATGATAAAGTAAATGATCACTTTGATCACATTTCTATGCTATAAATTATTAGCAATACAGAGTAAATTTTGCATTGCACTTTTAACTCAGGAAATGATCATTATGTCCTTGTTATTATTATTAAAACATGGAATTCTGTAACTTATTGAATGATCCAAGTAATTTTGTGTATATATTTGGCATTGAATCAGAATAAAATTATACTTAAGTACTTTTTAATCCTTGTGGTAAAAAATGTGGTTAAATGCAATGAAATTGGGCTGATGTCTTCAAAAGAGAATTTTTTAAAGCACCAATAAAAGATGTTGGAGACATTTCATACATGCTATTTTGGACTAGTCTGTTAGAGAGCTTAAAAGGGACTTAACAGCTATTTTGATTCTTAGTCAAAACCAAAGATATCAAAAAGAGAATGGAAAAAAATTTTTACAAAAAGAGAATGAAAGTGTACCTTTTAGTCTATGGCCTAAAATAATCATATGGAGCTTTGGAATGAGTCAAATTTTAATTTTTTTGAGCCCATCCGAAACACCTAGGAAATAAGAAATATTCAGTCCTAGATTGGGCTTCTTTCTCCAGCTGGCTGCTCTTCTCCAGCTGGCAGTTCATCAGGGAGCCCTCTGAGGCTCTGCTGTGGTGGGCAGCTTACTGTCCTTGCTGCTGTGCCAAACTTCATGTCTTTTCCCTGCCTGGGATTCAGCAAAAGATGTAATACAAAGTCATTGGAAGGTTTCCATGAAGAAATTTGAATGCACAGGTGGCTACTACATAAGCTAAATTGAAATTTTCATTTTCTTTTATATTTAGATCTTTATGAGACAAGGAAGTGGATTTTCAAATTTAAACACTGAAACAAGCAAAATCAAATTAGTGTTATCACTAAATGAGTATTGAATAGAAAAATAGTATTTAATATTTGGAATGTTGAAACATCTCAGAGAAACCATGTGACATGTTTAGGCAATGTTTGTGTAGCTTTCATATCCAGAAAAAACATTATTTTTTGATTATGTTATATATTAACTTTTTAAGTCAAGAATTCCACAATGCAAAATAAGTTCAGCTCAGTGCTGTGAAAGTTATGCAGAGATGTAAACTCTATTGCTAGACAAACCTGGAAAGGCAGAATACTTACTAAGTATGTGGTACTAACAGAAATGTCAGTAAAAAAGTCCAACAATAACAAAATTATAATTTTCAATGTAGCTATCTTATTATAGCAAACTATAGTACCATCAGTCAAAAAAACAAGATCATTGTTTACAATTATATGTTTACTATACTACTTAGAATTTTATGTCTCTTAGTATATTTCAACTTGGATTTTATGGTGAAGTCCTCTTCTCCTAGATTTGCCAGTTTGGCAAACCTCAAAATGATGCCAGAGTGATTATCTAAAATTTAAAAACATGTTTCCTTTCTTAGTTAAAATTCCCTTCTATGTCTAGCCCTCAGTCATGAAACAGGTGCTGTATCTTAGGTACAGTATTACTCATAAAGCCAAAAGATGGAAACATCCCAAATATGCATTCTTGGATAGACAAATTGTGATATATTCATCCAGTGGACTATTTGGCCACAAAAGGAAATAAAATACTGAGACATGCTACAAGATGGATGAAGTGAAAGAAGCTGGTTATAAAAGATCATACAATTCATTTATTTTAAATGTCTAAAAAAGATCTGTAGATACAGAAAGTAATGGTTGCTTATGAGGTACAGAAGTAGGGAATGATACGGAGTAGTATGGTTCTTCCCTGATAAACATGTTTTAAAGTTGATGGTGGTTAAGGTTGCATATACTTGTGAATATACTAAAAACCATTACATTGTACACTTAAGTGAGTGAATTATGTGGTATATTAACTAAGCTCAATAAGAACATAAAAGGATGTTTTTAGAAATTAAGACTAAACAGGATAAAAGAATAAATATGTAAATTTTCATTAAAAGAGTGAAAAGAATATAAATCTTTAAAATTTTAAAAAAGATTGAAGTGAAGTAGTAAATATTGAAGATAAGCAAAGAATGATCAATATATAAATAACACTAATCCTTGAAGGAGAAAATCAAATGGAAAGTAACAAGTACTAAAAACTTACGTGCTAGCAAAAAAAACTTCCTGAAATTAACAGTGAAAAGACTGACATGAGACTGGGCATGGTGGTGCATGAGGTGGACAATTAGCTGAGCTCGGCTGCGGCACTGTCCCAGGGAACAGTTGGGGAAGTGCAAGCCGAGCAGGGAGCTGCAGGAGTTTATAAGGCAGTAAACTGCACGGGGAAGGGTCAGGGTCTTAGGATCAGCTTGTCTCCATAAAAGGTAATTTGATTTTACAGGAAGCAAGGAAGTGCTTTTACAGGAAGTAAGGAAGTGCAGAGGAGGGATTACACAAGCGTTACAGAAAAAGAACAAAATGTAAAGGCACATTCAGCAATTAGCACAGCACATTTTGAGCTTCCAAGCTTATAACAGTGCATGCCTGCAAATCCCAGCCACTCAGGAGGCTGAGGCAAGAGGATTGTTGCCACCTTCAAGGTCAGTCGAGGCTCATAGTGAATTCACAGCCACCCTGAGCTACCCTTAGAGATCCTGTCTCTAAAAACAAATGAAATGAAAAATAATGAAGAAAAAACCAAATGAGCATTGGAAGATCACACTGGTGAGTAGTCACTCAAAAAGACCAACACGAAGATAAACTTTAGTAAAAGGACTGAAACTCAAAAAGCAAAAATGTTTAGTTATCTAGACAAAAATGAATCAAAGTAACTCGTAACTTAAAAGCGTAGAACTACATCAGATTTTCCAGTAGCGTTGCTTTATCCTGTAAGAAAGTACTGTAGTATATTTAAGGGGGAAAAAGTGAGCCAAGAATTTTTTATAGCCAATAAAAATTTTGTTTGTAGTATTAAAGGCATAAACTATAACAATGCAAAAACTGAAGAAATATTCTTTTCAAAAGCCTTTTTCCTAAGGAATCTGTAGAAGATTAGACAACCAGGAGGACCAGAGAGACATTGATAAAAGACGTGTTGGTGAATGTCAAACTTGTGGAGCTAAGACTACAAGAGGGTTGAAATGAGAAGAGTATAATAAGTACTATACTGTGACATGGAGATAAAACTGTTAAGACAATGAGGAAGATATAGGGGGAAAAAAAACTTTTTTTTTGTACCGGGGATCGAACTCAGGATCTCATGCTTGCCAAGCAGACACTTATGCCGCTGAGCTAAATCCCTGCCTGGGAAAAAAAACTTCTAAACAGTAATAATATCAGCAATGGTTATATTAGTAATCAGTAACGTGAAATAAAGAACGTACTTAATTTAAAAATAAAATATCTGATCTTTGTCTTCTGATTTAAATACTTTTGTGGTGAAGTGGATTAAAAGTCTCTTTGTAATTAGACTTTGAGAAGACAGTTCACAAAAATCTGAAAGAAATGGCTATAAAATACAGTCAAGGATTCACAACCCTGCTTCTCTTGTCAAACCATGCAAGATCTTTTCCAAGAAGAAAACTCAATAATTTTGTGGTACTGCCCTTTAAGGCACAGTTCTGTATCTTTCTTATCCATTAGTACTTTCTTTTATGCTTAAAAATTGCTAACTCCCAAAAAATAATTATGTCTGAACCAGGGGAGATTTTTCAGTGGCCAAGTGCATCCTGCAAAATGTGGCTTCCATGAGTAAAGTTTGACAAAGTACAATAGGAACAATGTTACAGTTTCCAATGCAGTGCAGGTTACAGTTTCCGATGTCAGTGCCTTAAGGTTTGGTTAGGATAGGTTAGTTTGGGAGTAGGGGGAGGGGAGAGGGGGAAGAAGAGGGGAGTGTGAGAGGAGGGGAGGAGAGGGGAGAGGAGAGGAGAGGAAAGGAGGAAAGAAGTAGGCTTGAGAGAAAATACTGTCTCAGGTAATCTGTTCAAAACTAAAATCCAAGTAGACACTGGGAATTGAAACAGGAGTTAAGTACATGAACCCTCTAGGTCAGTGACTGTGAGCCTTTTAGAGCTTTAAATGATAACAAACAGCTGGCTGGTTGTACATGTGCTGTAGATTCACCACCACTGCTCTAAATGTTAATCTGAGGAGGAATTAGAGTAGAATTCAAACAAGCAAAGAATAGGGTCAAAGACTAGATATAGACCACTTGTTCCTCAATCAAAACAAAGTAAACTTTAAAAATCCAATACAGCATTTATTCTGGAGTATAAGATCAGGACAGACCTTGTTGACCTTCCCATTTCTTAGGTGGCCTCTCCTAAACGACATAACTTACCATCTTTATAACCACCTAACACAAATTAATACTTGGCTTAATGAACACACTGCTTCTTTCTAAACAGTTCTTACTACATTCCTTGCAGTAATTAAAAGATGGGTTGATTCCAGGCACCTGCAAGGGCAGAATGCTCAGCATTACACAAATCATGACTAACATATCACTGCTTTCTCATTAAATTATTGAATTCAAATTTTGTGCAGTAAGTCTCAAGATACTGCCTTACCCATGCAATATGGAAACGAAGTCTCACAGGACGGCTTTTCTGAGGATACCAGCCTTCAAGCTGTGATTAATTTACCAGTGTAGATAAGTTCTTGTTCTTTTTTTCCTGATGGTTTGACCACTCAACAGAGGTATTGTCATTTGGGAACTAAGGAGAGAGAAAAAGGGGCTGAAAATGGGCAGAGATGCACTTTGAAGACAGCAAAAGTTTGAGGAAACGTCTCTAAAAACTAGTCACCTTTCTGAATGGCACATAATATTTTGTTGCCCTTTTCTTTCTAAATCAATCAGTGTTGCTTTAGAAAACTGCATTTACTCACCTAGTACTTAGAATTTGTTTTGCTTTTAAAGATCATTTTCATTTTAAGCAAATACCTGAACTTTCTGGTTGTATATGTGAACACTTGCAGAAGACATCAGAGAAGGAGAAAAGCAGTGGCCCTGGTTGAAAAAAATAAAATTACGAACTTCTGTAATGGAAACCACAAAATACATGGCTAGAAGTGTGTGTTCTGATAAATCACATACCCCATAGCAAATTCATCCCCGTTAAGAATTACCTAAATTGAATTTTCCAGCATGTTTCTGGTAGCTTTCAATTTAATATAGTTCCCTAGTGCTCAATTAGAACTCAGTTTTTGTCTGAATCTAAATAAATATTAAACTGGTTGTCTATTAATCTTTGTATTTCTAGTACAGCTAACATTGTGTACCTGCTCTGTATCTTGTAGTCTTGAATTAAGAGTATATCAGGCCACAGATCGTTACCATTTGTTCATTTCAGTAGTTCTACTCCTAGTCTAAACCCCTACTGTGTTACCCAGAATATTGAACTTTGTATAAAGTTTTGGTGATTCATTTTGTGAATTCGTATTTTGACTAATCCTTGTACTTTTTTATTTCATGCGTAAGTGAAACAAAATTTCATGATACAATGTTAAAAGAAGAAGAATAGCCAGTGAAGTTGTTTATCATTTTCTTCAGTGTAATTACTCAGAGCATGACATAGACATAAAAGATTCTCTGTTACAAAAGCACACCAATAATTGTTTTGTTCAAGTGAATAGTGAAGCAGTGTCTAATAGAGATCTATAACTTACAGTATGCAGATGAAATAGAAGGCATCATGTGGTCCTTATGTCCATAATTTTCATGACCTATAGCTGCTCTTGCAGTGGAGAAAATAAAGGTCATTTTTTTATCATGAAGAATATATTTTTGAAATTAAATTATTTTCATGTCTTTTACAAATTGAAATACTTTGCTTAAGGTGATTTTCTTTTTTATTTTAAAGAGGGTAAAATTAAACACAGCAAAACAGAACATAAGAAAGCAATGTAAGACACATAATTTCAAAGCAAGACAACCAAAGATCTTCACTATCATATTGTCTCTTGTTTTCTTCCAAATAGTTGTCCATATCTTCACAGACAGTGAATTCATACAAAACAACATAGTATAGAACTGATCCAAATATGATGAAGGGGTTTTAGGTCCAGACCAGACAATAGGGAAGTCAATGATGGCTGTCATAGTGTCTCTCATTCTCTTCAAAAAGTTGTCCATACCTTCCAGTATGTTGAAATTAAACAAAACAAAACAGATTAAAATCACTCTGAACAAAGAATGATAGTATTGCTGGATTTCACATTATGACGCTACCGAGTCAGCACTGGGTAGTGTAGTGTCTCTTTTTCTTCAAAGTACTTGTTCACTTCATCATGCATCATATAATCAGTTGTCATAGGCCGTTTATAAATTCTATGCATACATGAATCTCTACATGTATATCTATCTTTTCTGTATTAGAGGGAAAAACAACAAGGCAAGACAAAAGAAAATAAATTCCTAGAGAAACATGAAATGAAAAAGTCATATAAAACTGAAATACAAGGTGATCTACAGTAGTTACTATGATGTCTCTTGCTATCTTCAATAGAATTATCTATATCACCAAGCATAGTATAATTGAGTATAGCAGTATATAACAATATTAAAACAAAACATTGGAGATATTATAAGACTTCAAAAGCAGATAATAATCAAACCAGATTGGGTATCCTAGTGAATCTTGTCATTTTCAGTGTAGTTGCCTATATTCTCAGACTTGATATTATCAATCATAACAGATTTGAATAAAATCAGTCAATACTAAACAGCAATCTAACAAACGAGATTCAAATAAGATCAATCATAGTAAGACAGTATAAGTTATACAGGGCTTCAAATTAAGTTAATAGGAAATTAAGGTTTATTACTGTACTATATCCTGTTATTTTCAGGATCGCTATCTGTACCCTCTAATATAAGTAGGCAAACAAACAATATAATCCATCTGAACAGAGAGGTGAGAATGACGTGGATTTTAAATCCTGATACACTATTAATATCCTCTGCCTTCTTTTTTTAGGCAATTCCTCCCCTTTCACTCTCACAGGGTGCACCGCACATTTTGGGTCCCACCAAATCCCTCAGTTTTTAGATTTGGGGGGCAACCTGCTATTTACCTAAGTGATTCCGAACCTTCCCATTCCTGGTCTTGATCTTAAGTTGTATTCTTTACCTACAGAAGCCTCAAGGTTTTCCTTCATTATAGCTGAGTAGTTCTCTACTGCACAAAAGTATCATGCAGTGGTGGTTGAGTTGCCCCTATTTCTCTCTGGTTCCCTGTCACATAGAGCATTGTTTTCTCATATTTGATTTTTGGTTCATAAACCCTCTTTCAGGTTAATTATATTTCCTATACAGAGCATCTTGATGGACCCTACCTTCTGATCTGCTTTGCCTGTGTTTCTTTTTGTTAGTGTATCAAGACCATCTATGTTAGAGATTATAGCCAACCATCACTGCCTCACTTCTGCTATGCTATTTTTCTGACATTGATTGTCTACTTTTCTCCTCCATTCCTCTGTCCTGTTCACTGAAGCCTGTCTTTCACTGCTTCTGAAATCCTAGTATTTTTTTTTCCTCTTTCTCTAGAATGTCCTTCAGTATTTTTTGTAGGGTTGGATTGGTGGTCACAAATTCCCTCAGTTCTTCTTTCTCATGGAAGCATCTTGTTTCTCCATTAATTTCTAGAGACAGTTTTGCAGGGTATATAAATCTGGATTGGAGGTTATTTTCTTTCAGGGCTTGGAGTACTTCACTCCAAGATCTTCTTGATTTGATGGTTTGTATTAAGAAGTCTGCTGTGATTTTGATGGGTTTTCCTTTATAGGTAATCTGTTTCTTTTCTCTGACAGCTTTTAATATTCTTTTCTGGTGATGAATTTCTGGGATCTTGATTATTATATATCTGGGTGTATCTCTGTTTTGGTTGTAGGTGGCTGGAGTTCTGTATGCCTCGTACATCTGAATATCATTTCCTTTTCATATGCTTAGGAAGTTTTACTTAATTATTTCTGTGAATAGCCTTTTTATTTCCTTTGTATTTACCCCTGCTTCTTCACTCACATTTTTTATTCTGAAGTTATAGATCCTCCTGGAGTCTTCTATCCTTTGTATTGTTACTGCCTGTTTCTTTGTTATTTTTAAGAGATCTTTCCTTTCATGATCAATCATTGCAAACCCATCTTTAAGTTTTGTTAATCTAGCTCTAGTTTCTATGAGGCAATTTTTCTAGCTTTTGATGGTGTTTTTAATTTCCTGGTAATCTCTTTGAATGTTTCATGTATTCTAGGTTTTCTTTATATTCTTCATCAAACATTTCTCTCTTTTTTTGTGTGTTCCTCCATTCTTCCATCTGTGTCTTCTTGAGATGTGCTTAGCATTTCTTTTATTAATCTTCTTATATCTTGCCTTACTTGAATTAATATTTCAGTTTTGAGCTCATCTGTGAGGTCACAAAAATTTCTCTTTATTTCTGCTGATGCCGTGTCTGATATTACATGTTTGCTGCCCTCAATCTCTTTTGTATTTACCTCTCCTGGGTCAATATTTGTGGGTTGGGGACTGGGGGCTTTTCCTTCTTTCTTAGTCTTGTCATGTTTTTGGTTTCTTCCATACAGGTGTATAATGGAGGTCCCAGCCCCTTTCCTTGTTGGCTATGGTTCGCTGGCTAGGGAATTCTGCCCTCTCCAGTTTGCTGTTGGCCACTGAGGTGCAAGCCGGGGTGGTATGCTGGCCCCTCGCCTCTGAGTCAGTCAACCTGCAGAGGCCTTCACCATGTTAATGTGTGCTGTGCCTGCAAAATCAGTAGGATAATTGACTGGGTCCTGGCCAGGGGTGTGACCCAGACCAGGCAGATCCCACCAATCTGTCTGGGCAGGGAGCAATCAACTAAAGTCACTGCCATTCCTAGTTCAGGCCTGTCCTGCCTGGCTCCAACGTGTTATCCAGTCAGTCGCCCCTTTCCTGTGGAAGCGTCTTATTCCAAGCACTCACACCACTCACCATGGGTTAGTACAGGTCTCCACGCTGGGTCCTTTCTCTGTTGGACTCGCAGACCTCTGACTTCAACATGACCATGGTGGCTCCCTTTAGTTTTCCCTTCAGTTTCTTTATGGGTCGAGAGGATCCATCTCCCTCTGTCTGGACCTCTCCAGGATGTTTTTATTCCAGCGTCTAAGCTGTTTCTCTCAGTGAAGCTCTGTATTTTGCCACTTACTGGTCTGCCATCTTTAGCACCTCCTAAAGTGGTCAAGATGCTTTTCTTCTAGCATGTATTCTGCATGACATTTTTAGAAAAGAAAGATACTTTTGATAGCAGGATTTATCAACTTTGTATACAGTTTAAATTATATAAGAGAAGTTGATAATCTGTCCATAAACAATAGGAAGAGTGGAGGAAGGTGAAATTGGAGGGACAATGTTGTACTATGAGGAGTTTGGGTTTTTCTTTTAAGTATGAAAAACTCTTAAAGAGTGTTAAATCAGTGTTTATTGGTGTATAGTTTACATGTATTTAAAAAATATATTTTAACTATACATTTTAAAGAGTTTGGCAAAATTCATACATCTACATAGCCACCATTACAATCAAGATATAGGAAATGTCCACTACCTAAAAGTTCTTTGTGGTATATACCAATTCATTCATTTCCTATCTGGCCTGGGCAGGTATGGATCCAATTTAAATCAAGCTAGATTAGATTTTTCATAACTATAGTTTTATATAGATGATTCCAGTATGTATGATTTGTGTCTGGATTTTCCCTGCATATTTTTTTAAAGATTCACTCCTATTATGTGTGTCAGTACTTCCTTCTTATTGCTTAGTAGTGTTTCAGTGCATTGCTATACTATAATTTTTCCTTTTAGCTGCTGAGACACATTTGAATTGTTTCAACTTTTGGCTGTTTTGCTTAAAGTTGCTAAGAACACATGTTTCCTAATTTTTGGTGAATGTATGTTTTTATTAGAAATGTAACCACTATGTCATCTGTTAACTGTATGTTGAACTTTGAAGAAGTTTTTTTTCAAACTGGTTGTACCTTTTTCATTCCCTCTTGCTTTCCATGAGGATTTAAGTTATTCCACATTCTCATCAACGAGGAACTACAGATCTTTTCAATTGTAGTGTGTGATGGTATCTCATTGTGATTTTAATTTGCACTAGCTTGATGTCTAGTAATGTTGCATGTTTTACCATATACTCATTGGCTACCTGTATATTGTCTTTTCTAAGGTATCTGTTTAAATCTTTTGACCATTTTTTATTTGTGTTGTATTTCTTCTTATTATTGAGTTTTATGTGTTTTTATATATCTTGGATACAAATTATTTTTCAAATATATTTTGTGACTATTTCCATTCAGTTTGTGCCAGCAAATCATGTATGTACTTTCACAGTTACAGTATTAATTTATAGAGCAAAATTTTAGAGATACAAATCAATTTAGATTTCACTAAAATAAATGCACATGAAATAAATAATAATTCAGGCAACAACTGTAGAGTTGGCATGTTAGTGACTGAAATCCAAGGAGCTGTTCTTGCAGGGGGCACATTTCGAAGGGGTTAAGCCTGAGAGGCAGGAAAACAAAGATAAGCAGGGTCATGAAATGCTTTCCATTTTGGTTCAATGAAACACACATTAAATAATGAAAGTCACAACTGTGGAGCAATGAAGGCAAGTAAAAACTATATAGGCTTTGTGTGTACTTGGCTGTTAGAGGAGGAACAAACCACTTACCTGTTTTAGTACATTGTGTCCCTTGCTTTGTAGCAACTGAGCCCTTCGAGGTAGATCTGAAAATGAGTTGGCAGCTTTATTTCTTTAGCTGAGAGTTTATGTTCTGACTTAGAATTTTTTAATCAGCCCATGGTGATTAGAAGTGGAGTGTTTTTATTGTTGTTGAGGCAGCTTCTGTAGACATCACGATTCTATTTCCTCTCATTTAGAAAATGCTTAGAAAAAACTGTTATTTGTGTCCTGCAATTGGTCTTTACACATGTCTATGGGGAAAAGCAGTTTTCAGAAAAATACATTCAGGTGTTTGTTATGCTAAAAATTTCCCATTTTCCAAACAAGTTAATATTTTATTATACCAGAATTGTAACAGGCAATTCTCAAAATACCTTAGGTATGCCAGGGATTTAGCTCAGCGGCATAAGCATCTGCCTGGCAAGTGTGAGGTCGTGAATTCAATCCCTGGTACCAAAAACAAACAAACAAATAAACAAACAACCCCTTAGGTATATTCTTGAGAAATCAAATCGCAGAAAATCATCACACAGTGTTTAGCTTTTTACTATTTTATTTCATATAGCACATACAGTTTTTAATGGTAAGGTGCCATAATATTTAATGGTAATATGCTTACCTTATTTTAAATCTTGAATTTATTATTCTTAACCTTCTGTGGCATGAGAACACTGTATGATAAACCATTGGAAAAAGGTACTCTTTTCTGTACCCAGAGAGAAAGTGGCAAAGGAAATCAAAAGAGTTGCTTGCATTCAAGGTGGTGTCAGGAAGCACATACCTCATATTCAAAAGTAGCAGAAGATACCACCTGCTCCTGCAGCAGTAGAGCCCTGTCCTCTGCTCCACTATGCTAGGCTGCCTTCCAGACAGAACTATTGGTTTCCTGGGCTGGGGATGCACAGGCCATGTTTTAGTCCCTAGCATTGCATGGGAAAACAAACAAACACCACTAAAGGCTATTTCAAACCCAGAAATAAAAGCATAGGCTGCAGAGAAAGGCCTTGAATTTGTGCACAAGGTATTGTAGAGCAACATTCTTTTGGGAATGCTTTTGCTCCTTAAAGCTCTTTACTTCCTGAAAGTTCTCTGACTCATGAAATCTTAAATAATAATGGCTTATATTTATATAATATTTTTCAATTAGCAAAGCTACTTTTAAAAATCCTTCAGTAGGACGTTCTAGAGAGAGAGAAGAAAACCACCAGGGTCCCAGGAATAATGGCAGAAAGTCCTCAAAGAAAAGGGCAAACAGTGGAATCAAGGAGAAAAGTAAACAAATAACAACAGAAAAATAGCATGGCAGAGATAAGTCAGAGAAGACTGGTTATACCCCTGTTTTATCTTGACTAATTTTATTTGAATCTGGTATGCTTGAGAGTGTCAAGTCTGAGAGTAGGGGCAACTACTCTGAGGATGACAGGATTCAATAGGATACCCATTCTGGTTTGATTGTTATCTGCCTTTGAAGTCCTATAATGTCTCCAATGTTTAGATTTAATTAGTAATGTAAAGCAATGCTAAGTTTATATTATATTTGATGATATAGACAATTTTATTGAAAATAACTAGAGACATCATAGTGACTACTGTAGATCACCTAGTGTTATG